>JAVFBX010185548.1:0-13979 GCA_034783855.1 Mopalia kennerleyi | reverse complement strand
GTGCTTTATTCGGGGAATATTCCTTAACATGTTAAGGAATATTTTTTACAGTGTACAGAAGATAGGACATAAGTATGATGACTTGCATGACCCGGTTAATTGAGTCAATGAGTGTATTACAGCGGCTAATATATGTGCGTCACTAAGAATGCCGAGATTTAAACATCATGTAGACAGTGAAATTCTAAACCAGTACATCCTTAATAATAGCTGGCAATGACAGATCCAATTTCCGATAGTTGTAAATCTCGGGACGTCAACTGACGTTTCAGGGTACAAATATAATCGGGTATAGTTTAACAAATAAAGGATAAAAACCTATAACGATTCTTTTGAAGCGCACACACCCTATTTGTGTCATTTATACGCACGTGATTTGTGTCGATTCATCGCTGTCGTAATACCGAATAGACCCTCATATCTTGCTGTCCAATTAAGGTTAATTATCTTAGTGTGTGTTATACGTGTTTTAATCCTTAACTAATTACACACGCCCTTTGTTCGACGAACAGATATTTAATCGTGTGGATATGGAGGGTCGTCTCCAGGTTGATAACACCTTAAAGTAACATTGCAAAACAAATAAAACACTAATTGAACCGGTAATAAAATATTTGAGACAACGGACTCCGGTTAAATGCATCAATGCAAATAAGGTAATACGATTGTCTAAAACACTAATCCTATTAATAACATAAATGTTTATGTTTGTTTAAAACAGTTACGTATATGGATTTCAATTCAATATTTAAGTGAACTATTTTAAATATATCAGAACACTAAGTGACCCATATCCGAAGACACATTACGTAGATTAAACTCTTACTAGCTACAGTTTATCTTTAATTTAAAACTAATTTGTTCATTTACTTGGTTCATAATATATGTGCAATCCATTGAAATAAACGGCACATGTTATGAATGGGGTTAGATATATATCCGCCTCCTTTCACAACCAGCGCATTTTGAGTCCGTAAAATAGACTAGCCTCGCCCAGTGTTATTTGAGGTAGCTGTTTTGTTTGTTCAAGCTCACGCCCTGTGGCTCGTACATATCATATAATACGCACAGGTATTTCCAGTCAATAATAAAACTCATCCTGAATAGCCCATTTGTCAGACGCTAAACAAGCATAGTGTACAAGGAGAGAATTTCTACTTCAGACAAATAAAACTGTTCCTATGGAGTACCATAGGTGTGAAGGGATTTTAATAATTGCTCATTCAAAAGGTAAGTGTGTGTTTATTAAAAAGCGATTCATAAAAAATCTTATTTTCATATAGTGTCTGGTGGTGTACCATGGCTAGACAACTATCTCTCTTCTGAGAGCCGCTGAGTGGTCCTTCAAACGTAACGTTTGATACAAACCTTGACTCCCCCTTGTATTATATGTTCAATTTCGTAGCTGGATCGATATCTGAGGTAATTTTAAAAATAAAATCTTAATAATATTTCTTGGAGTAAATAGCCTTAGGCAATATACATGAATGCAAATCAATCTATATATGATTTGGGAATTTAAAATATTCTCAAATTTGTATCTACTCAAACCGTTCCTATACATATCCGATGAATTGTTAGCTTTGGAAACTAACTGTGTCTCTGCAAAGTTTCTATAAATCTGGGCTGTATATAACGGCTGTGTTAGGTTTTGATTAAAGAAATAGTATCACACCGACACTCTGGCATATTAACAAACTCGTTCCTATATATATAAAAAGACCCTTAATTAAGAATTTACTGATCTGTAAAATGCTAGACTGGGCCACAAATTGTGTTTCCGCTTCTTTGTTTATAACTTTGAATCTGAATAGTTTATTTAAAGTCTTATCTGGACATACGTATCCACTGATATTTACTGATCTGTAAAATGCTAGGCTGGGCAAAAATCGTTTTTTCGCTTCTTTTTGTTTAACTTTAAATCTGAACAGTTTATTTTAAGTATTATCTGTACATACATCCAAATGTCCACGATATCGTTTTTAACACTCAGACGGGCTATACAGGTAATTAAAAGACGGCAAAACGTCTAAAGTTGTCAATAGACTGGTCATTATAAATTTGATGTTAGATATGCAGTTAGGATCCCACTACCGATAAAATATTACAAGTTGCAAAATGAAAAGATACTATAAAACTTTAAAAGTTGACTAGACGCGGGATCGGACAAGGGAAACACAACTTCCTGTTCGATAGGTAAATAACGAAGCGTATTTCTCCTCTCCGACTTCACCGACAAGGAAGAGGGTGTTATACGACTGTATTGTTAAGGTTCAAAAACCCATCTGACTGAAAGAAGATATCGCGGAAGGACAAACGGTTTCTCCGATGTTTCTTCCATATGACTAATTCTATACTATGTTTGTGTGATTGGCTGCTCGCCGAGTTTGTTTTATGGCATGTAAAGTAATAAACACATATGTGGATAAATCATGGAAAGAGTAATTGGCGTCCTTTACCAGTAATCGACGCCCTGGATCTTTTTGGTATTTAGACGTTCATTGGCGTCCCTGGCTCGTTTGACGTGAATACGCACGTTGTCAGTTTATTTGACGTCCTTGACTCGCTTGACGTGGATACGTACATTGTCAGTCTAGTTGACATCCTTGGCTGTTTGACGTGGATACATGTACGGATATTATCACTGTAATTAGCATTCTTGATCGTTTGTCGTAAGGACGTAGGTTACATTGCCAATGTAGTTGACGTATCGGCTAGTTGACGTGGATAGGAACATTATCGGTGATTGCATAATGGAATCAGGTTTCTGATGCACATTATTTTTAACAGGAGAGTTCCCTGCAAGTATCATCACAAGCGACGCTTTAATTGATGTATCATTTGTATTTAAGAAAAGGCAAATCGAGGGTGTTTGATTGCTATTTCGACAATTTGCAAAAACAGCTATTTCATTTTAACTTTAATTATTTTGATTAGCAATCTATTGGTTGAATCCAATGGTCACTTTCTGAATGACACACTAGTCATTTCAAAACAATCCAGAAATCTGCAAAGATATGTACAAATGGCTTACTGAATAGAGCAAGCTGAGATCTTGTGATATTTGTTTTAAAAAATAGCTTACATACATTCGCAATTCCCCATATTCGCTTATTATAATGAATTATAGCTGAAAATAACAGATAATGAAAGAAATGTTATTTTAGTTGTGAAACTGATGGGTTGTTTTTTTATATAAAATTGGCTATTTTACTTAAGCTACATCTGGATATGTCCGGTTGTTACAGAACAGATCGAGTGTAACGATACAATATACATCATATATATACCATGTTGAAGTGTGTTGCAAATTCCTGACAAAACGCGTGGATTTGTGGCAAACTGCATCTTTATTAAGTTCGCCCAGATTTATGAAACATCTCGATACTGATTGGTATCCTATTAGACTCTGTTTGTGTCTGGACTTGTGAGTGTGCCCTGTCAAGTCAAAATTCACACACAATGTTAAAGATGAAGTAAGGCAGACAATAACATAATTATCTGATATAGGAATTCACAAAACAGCATTAGCAATGCTGTCTTTTCTCAGCACTGGTTGAAGAGTAAGAGTCCATCAGTATCAAAACACTTTACAGTTGTGCAAGTGTTAGTTATTGTTGGAATACATCACCGCCATAGCAGTGAAACACCCTTTAGCACGGCGTAAAACACCAACCAATATGTTATCATAAAACCGCAGTTCTTTTGGGAAACTAAAACATTGCTCGACTTAAACTCTGTATTATAGACGATGCTCTGATTTATGAAAATGATATACGTCGACAAGAAGGCGTTACAGGCGTATAAAGCTTTTTCTGGCATTTCGAAAACAAAGACAATAGCATATGTGATGACACTAACCACTCAAGTAACACCGATTTCGACGCCAGACTTTGAATCCAGACTCAAGATTGAGAGATTCCAACTGCCGTAATTGTTAGTACACTTCAATGGCTTGTGATATAGCAATATACAAGATCGAAGATAGGGTGCAGGATTAAAAAAATAGAAAAAATCATATATACGTGCCAAGATAATTTTCTGATTTGGATTTGTCACGGATAACTAGAAAGCACACAGCGAAAAAGTATTAACAATGTACTCTCTTTTTAACATATATGAAAAATACAGCGCATAGAGTTATTTTCCATAATATATATGTTTGTTCAACCATGGAAGTTTCATCAGGACATTAACAAGTTAATCCAATGCCCTCATTGCTGAACATTTCAATCGATTTACTGTTGAATGGATTTTGTCAACGCCATTCTGTTTATAAGATATTAGAAAAAAATCTTTGGAAATCATTTTTTCTTTCTTTCAATTTAATTTTCAATCAGTTTGAACTCGCTCGTGACCTGTCAGCGACTAATACGTAAGAATTGCTTTGCTGAAATTGTATTCGGTACGAGTCATATACATGTTAAAGATTTAATAAACTTATGAGATATTGATAGTTTACGAAGTCATAAATTTATCGGTGTTAGTCAAGGCGAAATTACACGCCCAATGTATTTCACATCAAATGAAAGCCATGTCAGATAACTGCTCTTTGAACTGATTCAATTTCCGAAAAATAATCAACGCCCTTATCAAATACACAAATCTGATTTTTCTATCGATATAAATAGAGCAAAGATCAGTCCCGCAGTCTCTTTAGCGTGAACTCCTGTCACAATTACAGTCTATATACTGATTTCACAATAAATAATGTTCAGTCATAAAAAATAATTTTAAATGGATTTAAAATTTCAAGCTCACATAAGTGAGGTGAATTGCGTTGTTACCCTTTTTTATAATTTACACTATTTGGGTGAAAAATAGAGACTTTGATATGCTTTTGAAATAAACGCTTAAAAATGCATTTTATTTGATACATTAATAATAATTTTAGGGAAAGGTAAATAAAACAAAAAATAGTATAACTGTCGGAGAACACTGAGCCTGCAATTTCAAAATTTAGACAGCTTATCCGCCTATATATGCGTGTATACAGTTGCATACCACAAAATGGCGAAGTTGCGGGCATAAGTAGAATTTATGAATAAGAGGAGAGACAATAATGCGGTCAAATGCGTTAAACTTACGGATGGATATTAACATATATATTTGTTACTCTATTGTATGATTCTGTGTGGTCGAGTCCTTGAGCTGCTAGAAGATGCGAGCATTTGGTCAGTGACGTTAGAGATCCAGTTAAATATCGTACATAACACCAAATGGATGGTCGGTTTGGAGTGTAATATATGTGTATTTATATCATCGATGAAAGAAAAGACGTGCTGTTTGCATTTCTGTGGTCTGAGTTCCACCATTAAGTTCGCGGCGAAGGGTGGGGGTCATCTTTGCTGTTCTTAATAAATAATATCAGTTTGGAATTGTCCAGTTCTGTCCCAGGGAGTGAATGCAGCATATCTTTAGATGTTATCCACGTTTGACCTGGCCTAGTTGTATAGACCCTTTTGTGCAGTCAAATTGAAACCTAATACGTCTGGGGAGTTCTACATTAATACCGGCTCGAAATGTGACTTTGTTTGTCCAGAGGAGCCACTTACATGGAGTAAGGGGCTTCCGATTCAACTGTCGGTAAAACAGCTTCACCCTGTTCTGCGCCACAACGCCGTTTTATTCAACTACAGACACAGATATATGGATGATACTGGATATCGGCGACTTTCATGTGCCAGTGTTGTTTTATAAACCTATCGCACTAGCATGAAGATGTAACTGCGAAATACATTATCATACCATAGACTACACTGGCTTTTTGCATATACACAAAACGCTTTATAACATAAGATCAAATAATGGGTGAATTGTAAGTTAAAGGCTCAGTATAACATAAATAATATCGTTGTGTGTGCCTCGTGACATTGTACCCACAAATAATAGAGGGCAACCAACTGTCTCGTGGATTGTTAATGTTATATTTCGTTGGCCAATCATATGGATGTCCGCTATTTATTCAACGGAAATATAGACAGCTATAAGAAAATATGATTCGAATACTTGTGTCATCAGACTGACGGTCACCGTCAAGTTTAAACAAATATACACCTTCTATTTCTCGGACATGGCCCTATCGTGTAATGCGACTCTTTATTTGTTCGGACAAACTGGACAATATTAACTTTGGAAATCCGTACTCATCCTTTGCCCTGACTACTTTATACCTCACGATAGATAATGCACTGAACGAATAAGCTAGAATTACTTTAAATCCGCCAGGAAAAGATAATTCTTTATTTCAAAGATAGTGTTATTTTATTTTTGGGCTGATTATTTCGTAGAGATCTCTTCAGAACTGATTAATCTTATCGGGAGTTTATATCGAGAGGATAACGTCATAATAAAAAAATTAACAAGGGAGATAATCGAATCTCGATAGCCCCACATACAGTACAAAAGGGGACATTAGTTGCCATTGCATTTAAGTTTTGATGGAGATTTGTAACTTGTCTCGCTTTGAAAATATTGAAAGCGTGATATCCATTACAGCCGGGTGTTTTCTTTCTGTCTTCGTCTATCATACCAGTCGATTTAATATGTATATAGTTATTTTCCACGCTTTTTTAAATTTTCTTAACATTAGGCTCTTTTTTTCCCCTGCATGTGAATGCAATGTGTGAACAATGGCTCGCAGAAGTCTGTCTTCTTGCACAAAAAAGCAAATTTCTGAAATTAGAAAAACATTTCCAAAACCCATATTGCAGAGAACGACTTAAGAATTTATAACGCAAACTTGTCAAATTACCCCAAACCTTATTTCGAGGAAAAGTTGAGAAAATTAATATTATAAAAGAGTTTACGTTATATCTTAGTCTAACTGACGGCAGACAAATGACCAGCATTTTATAAAACTTCTATTTCTCGGACATGGCTCTATCGTGTAATGCGACTCTTTATTTGTTCGGACAGACTATACAATATTAACTTTGGAAATCCGTACTTATCCTTCTCAAATATCTAGACATTAATATACCTCGTGTTATGTTTCACTCAAATCGAGTCAACTCAATCTTTATTTTACGTGGGGTATATGGAAAACATGATAATAGTAGCCAGAGGCTGCTAATGCCGCGCAGATCTCTTGCTAGCGATATTTGCAGCACTGGCGCCATAATACATGTATATACCAACCAGCCTAGCACAAGATTTTTACTTTTACTTAATAATGGATATTGCATTAATTTGACCATCAATGTTTGGCTTTTTATGCAAGGAAGTTGAATGCGTGCATGATTTTCAAACCCACACTCATTAGCATTTATACTTTTTTTTTTTTTTGCATACCATCTGATATGTTACCCGAATTAGTTAAAAAAAAATACGACGGGTCTGGCTTCCGACTAAAGTTTAACTGTGTGTATTGTATAACATCATGTGCTGCTTCGGATATCATCGGCTTACTGAAAACAACACGCATGTGCAGCTTCGGAGATCATCGGCTAACTGTGGAGCATTAATCAGTCGTATTCTCGCGAGACTTTCTATAGTGGATGAGAAACTCGCTGCCATCGTCTAAACGTTTGAGAAACATCCTGTAATTCCTGTTACCCTTGAATTTTGAATCTGTTAAGTTTAAACTAATAACCTGTGATGTTGTGACTTCTACCATAGGCTCACTTGTCATTCACACCTCTGTGTGGGGCTTGGCTATACTTTTTATTTCACATGAAACATTGATTATATAAAGTAAATAATGACGTCAAAGGTACTGGATGTTTTTGACGTTTTATGTAGCGATATACTCTGTATGGCGTGATCAACGTAAAGGAAAGTTTGGGAGTGTGATGATGTATGACGTTCGCAGAGAATACATCCATGTAAAATGTCACAACAATAATCCCTTTGATTATTGTGCTAAAAACATTTCATTTTGTCATGAATTACAATAACTGGTAACACTTAGACGTGGTTATCCGTGTGTTCCTTGAATAATAACTCAAAAATTGTTTAAAATTGGTTTAAAGTGATTTCGTCAGGATTTCTGGCGATGAGCCTATCGCAGAGGGGTATGCTGATAGTCCGGAAAGGAACCGAGACGTACCTCCTGCGCAGGAGATTTGTGATGTTGGTCAAAGATAATTTATATTATACTTATGTGTAGCTGGTTATTAAACAAGGTGATTTGATATCACTGCACACTGCACACGCCACTTAAAGATGCACTACTCTTTACCGATGAATAACATCATATATGCATACATACTTTACCTGCGCAATCTGTTATCTATATTTGAAATACACACATATATTACCTCACGGTTCTGTTATGGTCCTCTGTTCCTGAGTTGGTTAGAGTGCTGGCACTGTTCGCCATATACCCAAATTCCATTCCCCGTGAATGAAGGCAAAATAGCATTTCCATACATTACATATATATTTGAACAAAAATTTAACAAAGCCAATTTAATGTTTGTTTACAGCACAGGGGATGAAGGGATTGACTTTCATATGGCTGGTGATACTGATAACATCTTCAGCTGGTAAGTAACTACCGATATCCATGAAGCGCTTAAATAACTAAAATAACATTAATATCTGAGTTACATCAATAGCATAACGTTTTTAGGAACGAGTGTGTAAGTGAACGTGTAGGTGAATGAATCAATCAATGAGAGAGTGAAAGAGTGTGTAAGTGATTGTGTAACTGAAGGAGTGAATCAATGAGAGAGAAAGTGAGCGAGTGATTATGTCAGTGAATGAGTGAATCAATAAGAGAGGCAGGGAGCGAGTGTGAACGTGATTATGTAAGTGAATTAGTGAATCAATAAGAGAGTGGGCGAGTGTGTCAGTGAATGTGTAAGTAAATGAGTAAATCAATGAGAGAGTGTGAGAGCTTTTATGTGTGAGTGAATCGATGAGAGAGATGGAGTAAATGTGATTATGTCAGTGAATAAGTGAATCAATAAGAGAGTGGGTGAGTGTGTAAATGATAGTCTAAGTGAATGATTGAATTTATGAATCAGTGAGTACATGTGCAATTGATTTAGTATGGGTGTGAGCCTGTACGTGGTTGTGTGAGTTGGTGTTTGCTTGGGAAGGTGAAGGAATGATAGTCTGGGTCGGTGAATTGTGGACTGGTCCGCTGGGTGACAGAATAATTCAGTTACTGATTCCGGGAGAAAGCGTCCGAATATAAATAAAACTACAATTATTGAATATAAAATAAAACAACTTAACAAAGAAACAAGGTTATCTATCTTAATCGTGGTAGTTTTCTTTCGGTTGCCCCTCTTTCGCCTGTATTTCACCCACGCATCGTACCTAATAATTTATGTAAAAGTATACAGCCTAAATCCCCAAGAAATAACCAAGTAAAATTTAATCCTACGTCCTTGAAAAGTTTAACCTGAAATTTAAATAAATGTCTTGACTTTCTATTTCATCTTAGTTCTGTCACATGTAGTACGAGCGTTCTATTCTGCGAAATGCACGTTTACAAGAACACAAAATGGTTTGAAACGACAAAGTAGATTACTGTAAAAATGATGATTTATAAACAAATGTGCAGTTTTATGTAGATATTCTGCAAGCATCTGCTTTAATACTACATTAAATTCTACTTCAAACAGGGTCAAAGTGGAATGAGACGTGCTCTTTTGATGACGTGTGTGACCAACCAAATACTGTGTGTCGACCTCGGAGCTGTGACGGTTACGTGTGTCAGTGTGCGGTGGGTTATACTGAACGGGAAGGGCTCTGTAAAAATGGTAAGTAGAACCTATGGCAGGCCGTCTGGTCACTAGGTTTCTGCCTTTACCCTATGTAGGTTGAATATTTTTTTAAATCAGATTACTGATTCAAATTTTGTTTTGACATAATTATGGGAATTATTTTTGTTCATATGTAAATCAGATTTTCACAAATTTAAAGTAAAAGTTTACTTTAAAAAAATGTAGAATTGAAGTCAACTTATGCTCCTTTCTCATCTAACAACTTTGATAGACTTTTTGTAAAATAATTTATATGCTAAAAAATCGAATTGTATACAACTATACATGCAATACGAACTTTTTTTTTACACATTTGTGCATATGACCACCATATATAAACAGTACTGAAATATATAGAATGAAAACTGAAAAATAATTATTGACACCAAATATAGAATCCATTGTTTATAGATCAATGTTAAATAATTAATTTATTTCACATATATAAACTTAATTTTAATACGCGTAATTTATTTGTCCTTGTAGAAATTAATTCACATCAGAGGAATTATATTCCACATAGGGGCACAAAATGTCTCTTTTTTAATATATCAGAAATAACGTCATATATTAGAAAAGAGTCCAACATACATTCGGCACAATGAAGGTAAAAGTGATGAAACGGCTTGTCACATAAAACGGAACCGTGCCGTGTGAAATTTATGATTGACACCATTTTCAATATCCGATAGAAAGTTTTTTGTTCAAATTGAAACGAATCAAAGATTTAGTACATTTAGCAGTTCGAATCAAATATTACACAATCCAGTGAAATTAAAATATGTGGGGATTTATCTGTCTTTATCAACTCAGTATTTTCGTTATTTTGGAATAACATTTTCTTAATTTGAGCAGATACTAGTTGAGAAAAATACTGTTAATCTTCACTTTCTAAAAGACACACAAAAATATTAATCAAGTCAGCCTTGGATAGCACCAATATTGCAACATTTTAACCCAAGATGTTAAACTTACCAATGATTACATATATTTGTTTTAATACTTGCCTTCAAAACGACCCGTATATTAAAGAAGATGGATTTATGGACCGGTCTATAAACATACCCATTCAAAACTGCCTACATTGTGCTTGCCCGACATCTGTGTCATTTTAGTTTCATTCTCATGTTTTACAGTATCTATAATTGGAGGTTCTTGCACAGACCAGTCAGATTGTTTAAACATAAACTGGGCATGTACTGAAGGCGTTTGTTCCTGTAAACCTGGATATTTAGCAACTTCCGATAACTTCACTTGTTTCGCTCCTCCATTGGGCATGGATGTAGGCATTCCTGGAGACCCCTGTGACATCACCACGACGTTCTGCCTTCCACCTACTAATTGTATTGCCGGAACGTGTACTTGTGCAATCAATACATTCCCTTTTAGAATAGAGGAAAAGTGGCTAGCTTATCCTGCTTTAGGTTTTCTACAATGCCGATTTGGATCGAACTCTTATGGTAAGTTGTAATACAGTGTTTATAACATGACTATGCACTGGCCTACGATTAAGGGAAAACGCATAATGTCACAAAATGTATATCATATGTACAGTAGTTATACAACTACAAAATAGAGGTACGCTTGATTGCTGAAGAGCTCGTTCTCCCATGTTCCAGATTGCATGACGTCATTCAGTTTCTTTGAGATAATTAAACATAGACAACCGCGAAATGACTGGAGAAACAACGAACGGCAAGGTTCCGTCATGTTACTTCACTGTTTTATCTATTCTGACACAAACATTATTTTTGAAACATTTGAATAGTTTAAAAATAATATGATAAAAAAGTGATATAATAGTGTTAACATCATTGCCCGCTTCTCCAGCATATCAGTTGTGGATCTGTATAGATGAGTTTTCTCAAAATATCTATAACGACCGGGATTTTACTTGAAATATGTTTATTCCATTTTCTGTTTCAGATTTCTGCAATGGATCGATAGTCCCGAGTCCAGGTAATAATAAAAAAGTTATCCCACGTGTTAAAATTAAAAATTTGTCATGTGATAAATATACCACGACATTTCTGTATTTATCCTGATGTAGCATGTTTGTGCCTAAGCGGCAGTTCCCGTATCTATTTCGTTGTGTTTTGTATTGCACTCGAGGTTATTTAATTTAACCATACATAACAAGAGCACGAATGTATACGCAATGGATGGAACTAGGTAAAATTGTGAGGAACAACAGTTACTGATGCAAACTCATCGGCAGCCTACTGACGCATCCATACTTTCCGGCAAAGTCGATTGAAAACTGATCGGTTAAAGGAAGATACTGTGACTTCTTATACGTGTAGCTAATATACTAATTGTAGTGACCCTAAGTTCCGAATGTGACCAGGGTGACCAGGCATAGATGGCTGCAGAACTGCGTGTAAAGTATCACTTAGTTTCTAACTAAGGTAGCAACTATACATAAAAACTACTTAAACCTCCAATTAACCAGAACGTAGAGGCTCCTCTCGCATGAAGGCTCTTCTGAGAGCTTCTGACAAACGTAGATTCATTAAGTCGTCAAATGATTGGAACACTTTTGATTGCGGATGAAATTCAAGCATGTCCGTCAATTAAAACAAAACGGGAATTCTTTGTTCTGAGCTTTGGTTAATACTAAACCTAACCCCATAACTATCCCAATACATATAGCATATAACCTAACCCTAAATATTACCCTGAACTAAACATATATTTCTAAAAGCAATCACACTGGCACAACGATGTAGATCAATTAAAATCGATAAATCCTCTTATGTGACTAATCATATACTTATCACTACTAATAACCCTAAAAATAACGCGTATATTGACAGATCGAATTAAATCCCTGTCAGTCGAACCACGATCTTAAAGCACCAAAAGTTCTTCACAAGTCCTGGTAATCTCATTTACAACCTGTTAATGTATCTTAATGCATCTTCAACCACAGACTGCAGAACTGTGATATCTGATTGGTGCCTAGGGATATTGAGACAGCCAGTCAATGAAGAGGCTGTATAATACCGTTGAAGATCCACAACCCGCCAAAGATTGTGACGGAAGTCGATCATAGAAAAACAACAATGACAGCAAAGCACTTACTGAAAAAGATACTCCCGGTATAGCAATCCCTTAATGCGAACTAGTCAACGCGTTAATTTGATGTAAATACGTTTATTTTTATTCCTCTTTGCTTAAGAACCCCCCACAACGACACCACTAACGACGATGTTACAAACAACCGAAGCTCTTGTAGTAACATCAACAGAAGAGATTGTTCAAAAGACTGGAGTTGGGCTCAACGAGACGTGTATTACAGACAGCGATTGTAAAGAAGATGGAGCATTGTGTAAGCCGATGGGATGTGGCGGGTATAGATGCGCATGTGGAGTTGGGTATATTTCAAGAGACGATATAAAATGTACAAAAGGTAAGTATTCAAATCTCTTAATTTTGTTCCCAAACCTAGGTTAAATAATTGACTTATTTCACCTAGGTGTTTCAAAATCGAAAAATATGTTAAATCTCACTATAAAGTCCATTATTCGAAAGTTCTCCACCAAATCGCACAAATTATCACTATATTTCAGGAAAACAAACTGTCCGCACATCCACTTGTTATCGATTGAGTTGTATCTCCGTCAATTGTACAGATTCCAGTGAATGCTTGCTCTGTCGCCTTTGTCACTTGTCAATGTTTTGTTGTCCATGTTTGTCGATATTGTGGTCCCGTATTTGATAAAATGTCATATTTCTCGCAATCCGCTCAATATTGTTTTTTCATTCTCACATTTGACAGTATCTTTAATTGGAGGTTCTTGCACAGACCAGTCAGATTGTCTGGACATAAACTGGGCATGTACTGAAGGAGTTTGTTCCTGTAAATCTGGATATTTAGCAACTTCCGATAACTTCACCTGTTCCCTTGCTCCACCTGGATTGGCTGTGGGAATTCCTGGAGACCCCTGTGACACCACCACGACGTTCTGCCTTCCACCTACTGGTTGTGTTGGCGGAACGTGTACTTGTCCAAACAATACATTCCCTTTTAGAATAGAGGAAAAGTGGCTAGCTTATCCGGCATTAAATTTTGTACCATGTCGATTCGGACCAAGCTCTTATGGTAAGTTTATAACGTAACTTTATGCACTGGCCTACGATAAAGAGAAAACGCATAATTCCATCAAATGTATATACTTTGTCACCCGATCCGCACATTATTATCAGCTTCTAGCCCATTTTTATTGAAAATAAATACCCGTTTAAGCCAAGGGAGAA
>JAVFBX010185537.1:0-13979 GCA_034783855.1 Mopalia kennerleyi | reverse complement strand
CTCCCTCATATTCCTACGGTGGGCAGATTGACTCGTTGTTGAAAGTGGCACATCCACCCGATCCGCAAGTTATTAACCCGCTTCAAACAAGGACAAATAAATGGCCGTCGGCCGGACGGCCTCTCACAAACAAACAATCACAGCTTGAACCTCTAAATGTAAATTAAGACTTCTGCCAATCGTCATCTTGATAGGTGACTGAGATGTAAATGAAGAGTTCGGACGCAAAATCCGATAAATGGCATCCTGGGTAAATTTGAAGGACAGTTACCACGTCCCAGGGCATACCTTCCCCTTAATGCCTGTACAATCATTTTTCTTGCAAAAGCCGATATAGCCTATCTCTTAGGCATTGAAATATAACGATTTATTTCAAACACCGACAAACGACACTTGCTTTTTTTAGCAAAACACGACATAACCGTTCAGCCACTGAGCGGGTCGAATTATCGTCACGTGCGGTGTTACCAATCCTGATAAAACTGGTTTCAGACAGGTGCATAATGGAGATTTATGTTACCATAGTATTCTTAAACAGGGTAAAAAAACGGGAACAGTACAAACTGATCCTGAGACCTAAAATAAACTACAGAAAAAGGCTGATGTCCTTAAACTGCTATCTGAACCGGGTGTGAATGCACAGGTAAATGGTTATCACACTGATGCACTGTCTGACGTAGATCACAATATCACTGGGGAACAGGATAGCACTGAGGAGTAGGCGGATAAATCTGACAGTAACTGTTCACAGCTTGCCGTAAAAAGTTTATACGATCTTCAATAAAGAATTAAAAAACGACATCATTGTTCTATTCCTGGGGGTTATGTATTGTTTTGCACACAAATGATATATTTCCATAGAAACCATAACAGACACCACGCAACGGTTTCCTCCAGAGGGTATATGATTTCCTGCAAAAAATGGTCTAATTTTTGGAAATGTCGTTTATGTGTAAAATTCCAAGCACTGTGACAGGTCGTTGGTGGGAGCTTTTTTGTCCTGGTGATCTCTGAGCTATTTGAACAAAGAACAGATTGGTTGTGCTGTCACACTTGGCCTTGTTACGCCATGTTTTGCGTCATGTGGACGTCTTGTATCTTTCATTGTGTTTACCAGTGAGGTCGAGGGTGGTTCTCTCCACACGTTGACTTTTTTATTGGTGTTTAACGTCTGACTTTAGAGTATTTCACTTATATAGCGGCATTCTACTCAAATAATAAAAGGCCACATTAAAACTGCGATGAAACTATTAAGTGTTTGCTTTCTTATATTCCTCTAGTGGTCAGAGAAACATGCAATAGCTCTAACATGCTACCGCGAGCCACATTAATTTGTATGAAATATGAGTGAAATAGCATTAAGTAAAACCTCACTCAAATAAACAAGTGTGCAAAACCTCCATCAGATAAATAAAACAGTTAATGAAAGACGGTAAAGTATGCTTAGTATGATAAAAAGATAGTGGAAAAGTGGATATATCTGGATTTGAAGAAAAAAAATGCATTGTGGATATATCCGTATTTGGCATGAAACAAATACTAGAATATTATTGCATTTATTTATTTTAAAATCAACATTTGTCATGGTGTTACTATTGATAGAATTGATTCATCTCTTTTAGTTTCAACACAAAGCATTTCCTAAGATTTATGGTAATATACAGATTTTACAACTGAAACGGATTTATCTGCTTTTGTATCTGAACTCTTCAAATATAAACTCGAACGTTTCTTAGTGGAAATAGTTTAGTGAACAGTAATTCCAAATGGGTCGCAACATATTTCAGTCAGCATTCCTGACAGCTAAAGCAAGCAGGTGGCTATTACGATTTCAAATTAATACCGTCTATTACTTTAGGGGTTCAAGCTGTGAATGTTTGTTTGTGAGAGGCCGTGCGGCCTACGGTTTGCACTTTGTCCTTGTTTGAAGCGGGTATTAATTTGTAATGAAAGTCAGCTCGAAGCTGTTTATAACCTGCGGATCGGGTGGCAAATCAATGCAGGATAAGTACGCCTATACCGTACCAGATAAAACAAGATAAGGGGCCTAGTAGTGTGCGGCACATAATACGTACTGATATATTTATATAACCGTGTCGCCTTACAGGGAGACAGCTTCTACGGCTTCAACCCTTTTGGTGGCACTTTCCTGAAACGTTGCGCCATTCAATTATTGATATATATGTGTTATATTCGTCGTGAACAATAGTAAAGAACGCTAATTATTTACAAAGACGACTGGTTACATGGTAATGGAGACAGGCGCCATTAGGGATGTTTTTAACATATGTTTATAATAACGTTCATATCAAAGACAAAGATTTAGACAATATTTAATTAATTACGTATAAAAGCATACTTAGGGCAGGGGACCTAAAAAGCGAAACCCATATTCAGTGTGAACATATATTGTGTTCTTATCAATTCAAATAGAATGAGATTAATCCACACTGATGGTTTCCACGTGTTTTCGCAAATGAGTTCCGTGCGCCAAAGTTGGTCCTGAACCTAAATCTGTTAACATATCATTAACGTGATACATTTTTGGTAAAAACAACACACACATAAATAAGAAAAAAAGAGAAGTTTCAATGGACTCTTATGGTCCTCCTACTATACGGTTAATGAATAAGACAGTGAACCGTTCATGCGTATTTAAAATTTCGGTTAAATAATGAGTCAGAATGTTCCTTAGTGGTTGAATATGACCCAAACCACGATGCCTTGCTCTAACAAAAGCTAAAGACGGATCGTAAAAGAAAGCTTCTTAAACGTGGTCATGCCTTTGAAGTTAGGCGCTATGATTTCCGAGGTTACTCTTTGCCAGTTGACCGGCAAACGTGTGTGAAATTACAGACCGCTGGGTTTAAATTGATAGAGCCAGGACAGACAATATGTCCAACTGTTTATATTTGACCATGTTGACGCATATGCTTACCATTACATCTCTGGAGGACACAGATTGGCGATTCGCAAACATACTAGCCTTCACACAACAGTGTTGTTGTTGTTGTATGTGGATACCGAATTAGTGTTTTGTTATGACTGTACGATAGCAGAATAGAAAAGAAATTGCGTTTTATGTAAACTTGTCCAAATTACATGAACTTTCGCAAGAATTACAGTCCATATTAACGGTAAAAGCCATGTGTATTCAATTGATACAAAATAATAGTTACGGAATGTGTCAGAATGTACATGTATATATGCTCGCAAACAAGGTCATAAATAAAAGTATCGAATGTAATCCGTGTTTAATTTAACAGGCTTATAATCTTCTTTATTAAATGAATACCACATAAATATAATTGGCATCTTTTATAAGTAATTTATGAATGAAGGACAAGCTGGACCTATGTTTTTCGTTTATTCTGATGACGTGTTGTTTGAAGAAAACTGTAATAAAAATATTAATCAAAAAAGCATTAAGTTAACGAATCGCAAAGGACAAATCCCCGGAATATTTAAATGTAAATACAAATAAAAGTTACCTGGAAAGAGATTTCTGGAGAGATCGTCTTGGGTTGAATGTTATAAATCGTCTTCAATGGCTGGTGTGCCTTTGGTGAAAAACAAAAGACAAAAATAATACATGTGCGTTTTTGTTATAAAGTTTATTGTGCAGACGTAACTCAGGCCTTTTTTATTTTGATTTTAATTGCTGTTTGTAATGTCTTCTAATTTTATGAGACCAATGCTAAAATTGGCGTATACAACTATGGCAAAAATAATTCAACATATGTAGAATAAAGATAAAATGATAAAACGGCTTGCCATTTACAACTGCCTTTATAAGTGTCATTACTCGATCGCGAAGTTACTACATTCGTAGTAAGATCATTTATCTACTGAAATCACTACATCAAATGCCACTTTAGAACAAATATTTAATAATTAAAGAGGTAAAACATCTCAAATAAAAGAGAAAGACAACTGATTTTCGACCGTAACTTCTTATTATAATTGCATATCTACAAACTCACTCATCTGTATTGCAATTGCATTCGAGTAAGATTAGCTGATATACCTACCGTGTTTTCTAATACTAACGTCAGTTCTTCTTTTTAAATTAACTAATTAACGGCTATAATAAGTCGATTGCAAGTGCAATACAGATGGTAGTCTTTGAAAATATGCAATAAAAATATTAAGCCCAGGTCGAAAATCAGTTGTCTTTCCCTTTAATACCTCGTATTTTGTTGGTACAGATAATGACTATATTTACCATATGGTTTAAGTATCCTCCGCCCACAGCTATGACGCCAATATACACGACAACAGACAAAAGCCAGAACATACCAAATAAGAAAGACAGGACACCTGTGTGAAGGTCGTTGTACCATATCATTTGATACAGATTCAACATCCCGTTTACTGTACACACAACAATACTGATAGCACTGAACCCACTCAGAATATCATCGGCATTCTCCACCAGCAGACAAATTTCCTGATGACGTCTACGGTAAGTTCCAATACCAAAGATATCTGCGCTTCCTCGAATGCCTTTCTCAAAATCCACATGAAATATACGGAACTCTTCGTAAATTACCAAGCCTATGTTATAGAACAAACAAAGCGGGAATACCCAGGCAGCGCACATGTAAACATTAACCACGTACAATAGACATTTCACCACCAAAATGTATGGGTGATTTGGATCCATTGGGTAAATGAAGAAATCCAAAGAATTGGTCATAAAATTAGTGTATCCCATCGAGCAACATGCTACTAGCATCCCTAACCAGCCGATGATCAAACAGAAATAAGAACTCCTGTTGGCCTTCCTCACGTAACGGCCGGTATTAACTTCGTTAACGGTTTGACAAGTCTCTTGACTCATTTTCAAAAATTTTGACCACCTCGTTAAAAATTCAACAAACTTATTCGGTTTCATACAAGCCATGTACGTCGATGTGGCAGTAGAAGCACATAAAAATGCCCACGAGTGCAGCATAATTTTGACAGCTAACACCTGTCCAAACCCTTCTGTCCCATATAGTGTGAACGATTTTATTACCAAGGCCCACAAGAGAAGAAGGACGACAGTAGAATAGATCTTTGTAATCGGTGCCCATCTTCGTTCCTTCCCACTCAGATGTAATAGGCCAAATAGGCTCATTGAAATGGCCAATGGTCTAACGATATTAAACGGTACATCCTTTAGACATGACTTCATGCTGACATCTGCTTTAAATTCAGGCTGTTCCCGTTTGATCTTCTTGTCTTCAGTGTGTGCCGTCAACGCGACCGAGCTGCTTATAGATAGAGACATACCAGTCATAGAAATTTCTTCAAAAAGGTGATCTGATTTGTCTAGGTTCAACAGAACAGGCGCCGTTGTATTTTGAAATAGATTCAGATGAAGCAGAGAATCTAGATTCCAAAGAAAATACACTATTGCATTTTTTTTTAAATCGCACGAATTGATTGAAGCTCACAGTCACAAGTTGAACAAGAGTTCCACCAATTATAGTCCCGTTGAGTTGAGCTGGTGGCACAACATGGATGTCGAAACAGTATAAAATTAAACCGTTATACGTTAACAACACGTCAATGCAACTGCGGCAACGATATAGCTGGTGTGCAGAATATGAAGTCCTACTTAAACTAGCGTTGCTGACAGGTTATCCAAACAAAGTGTGATTTATATGAGCACATTAACCAGGGTCATACGCGTAACATGATTTTATTTTCAACGATTGCTAATGGCTGTTATCGGATGCAGGTATTTTATATTTTTCAATATAAAAATGTATTCAATACAATGGACTCCGTTTGTTACACACGTCAGTTTCACCAGAAGCCGCTAATCGGAGCACTATGTCTAGGCAAACAGGATGCGTTAACTTTAAACGTATATTTCGCGCAAGTGATGTTTGCTTATCCGATTATGTGTCATGGTGTTTATCAATAAAATATGTGCATAACTGTTAAACGAATAGAGTAAACTAAACTGGCTTTAAAAATATGCCTGGAACATTAAATCTTCTGTAAGCTCAATGATGGATTTACATATCGACTGTCAGTCTGGCCAACGCTGCTCATTCAATGATTGACACTTGAGAGTGGGCTGAAAAATGTGTACAAGTAGTTTCAATCCAAGCCATACATCCTGGTTAGATGTCATCTGTCGGCTTTTTTCGACATCATTATGATTCCCTTGACGAATAGTAATAGACTATGTTTACTAGAAAAGTGCATTTACAATAAAAATATGTCTGCCAAATATGGCACAATTATTCGAGATTGTCAATGAACGGCCGCCTAATCCAGTACAGCTGCTGTGTTTGAAACGGGCTGTCTCCAGGCAGACCTTATAACCCAACAGTTCTCTTATATCAAAAAGCAAACTTTTAAAGAATGAATCTATGCTATCCAGATTACTAAACGATCAAAATTTATTACGGGGCATTTAGCAGGACTTTATTGTATTGAACTATTGATACATGCCATTTTTTCAATTTAAACACTTTGTTTAACTAAAATATAATAAACTCGCCCAAATGAAAACGGATTTAAACGTACGCAAGCGCAGTTCGATATGTTGATACAAATTGATGTTGGTACTTAAACTAATGATCTATTATTGCCGAGTTAAGGTTTCTATTGATGGGTTAAATAAATATTAATGACATGGAAAGTGTTATAACCAAACATTACCAATTCCACTCCATGAACCGCTTCAGTACACTAATGCTTGGCGCATCAATATATAATTGAATAATCCGTTAAAAATTATCGCCGTGAAAACAGTAATACTGTTTGGACCTCTGATAAATAACTAGTAGCATATATTGGATATTTGTCTTTACTTCTCGTAATGTATCAATCATTTTTACAGGAAATACTTATTTCTACACCAAGCGTTTATACAGTGCAATGTGTCTTCCAATGTGTCGTGAAGTTGGCCGGATATAATTGCAGTCATTCTTATTTGAATATCACGTGATAGGTACAGTTGTTTTCTTTTATTGACCAATCGAACCTCAGAGATTTCATTTATCTTTGTCTAAAATTCTCTTGGTAACTAAATAACCAACGTTTAGCCAGTGGACTATGGTTCAGTATTTTTGGTAGTCTAAATTTATGTTTCGGCGATACTTTGGGAACTATTATTATTTCGGATTCTGATATTCTGAGACACACTCGCGAAATTCACATTGTTCTGCGTTGAAGGGGATATTTTAGATACACGCTAGCATCCAGTTATTTGACAGACAGGACACGAACAGTGGCACTCTTTAACGAAAATGTAACAAACCCCATCTTAAACAATGACCCATTGAGCACTCGCGGAAGTTAAAACTTAAATTTTAATATTTTAATCATCACGTATAATCTATCTTTTCAACGCAGACTGGCCCTTTGGGATTAACCCGCGCCGTCTTATTTATCCCTGAAAACGCGTAACGAAACTTTACTCTCCGCCACAGTAAGGGGAAAAAATTAATCCGTAATGTGGGTACAAGAATCATGTTTCCGATTTAAGAATAAGCAAATTCTTATGTATTTATTTTTTTAAATTTTATTGATGTGTAACTTTGTAACAACATTACATTGTCCCAGTAAATTTATGTTAGACAAAAGCTATGATCACAGATGAGTTATGATTGTGGAATCAAGCCAACTGAGCACTAGTTTGACGGTTAAGGTTAATATAAAGTGACATATTTAATCATGATCAGTAAAGTATTAATCATATATTTTGAATTATTACCTTACAATAATAAGCGGCGATAAGAGCGATTGTGGATTCCACAAAGGCGGGGAGCGAGAAAAGGCCAAATTTAACAAACAGAAACGTATAAACAAAAGAGGGTGTGATGGGTGAGATTTTCCGGAATAAATGGCACCGAACTTATGGGAGCTGTTCGTCCTCTCCTTCCAGAGATCAGACTGGAACGACCTAGCTCGCTAGCTGAAATCAAGGCATGCGATCACGTGAGAATCCTCTTCTGGTTTAAATCACTGGGTCACAGGGTTCAGTTGAAATTCAATGAAGGTAGCCCGTGTCTACATAAATCCTATTATAATTGTAACTATCATCATTTATAGGGTGGTAAATTGTCTAACGAGAAAACACACAATTTACTACGTAACATTTGATATGCCTAGTGCGTTCTGACTAAGCAGTCATTAAAAACGGCAACGGTCTTCATCGAATGTTTTGGTATAAGACCGTGACTTGTTAAGCCTTGTTCAACTCAATGTAAATGAAGGACCAAGACGATTGCTTTATTGTACAACATGTATATAGGCCTACGACTGAACACACAGTTATGGATGGCCACAATCTGTAGATACCGTTACAATTAACATTTGTATACATGACATCACGGTTTCGCTGCTGACTATGACGCAAATTTACGATACATCAAAAGCAGATGAGAAGTGATTGGCTATGTTCTTGTCATTTGCACCTTGTCCAAACTGACCAAAGGGCGAGAATTACAATTTTCAACAGTACTCTCTCTCGACTAATAAATGTATGTCATTGCCACAAACTTCAAACGGAATGGAAAGTAAATTTTAAGGAATGCATCCAAGCTGATTTACTAGTTTCTATTTGACTATCACGTTATAGGTAATACACCACAAGGTGACTTCCCGGTTGTTATTATATATGGTTTCCTTTTATAAAATAGATTGATGACATGATGGCACGGTTAATGGCCAATGAATGATGTACAGTTCGCGAAAACGTCCTGTGTGTCAGAGGGCTGTTTGAACTGAACAAGGACGACGAAATATGTCAGAAAGGCTCCTGCAATCTAAAAAAGAAAACGGAAATTGAATTTAGACACTAGTGTTCAAGTGTTGCATAAACCGTTTGTCACAGTGCTAAAACAAACTAATTTTTGAATCGTGATATATTGCTTTGTTGATTGATATTTTGTATTGAATTCATTCCACAACACCCTGACCAAACTTAAAATCTTTTATCGATGTTGTTCTGGCTGATTCTTACATATTATTTTCATAACTTCATTCACTGATAGGGTACTATAGCATGGAGAATATGCCTATGTGCATCGTAATATGACTGGATCAACATTCCGCTTTTTGGTAAAAATGTGGTCAAATATATTGGGTTATTTGTTTTTTGATGAAAATCATGCCTTGATTGTGTCAATACAAAATGGTAAATCCATTATACCTTAAGTGGTAGTTGACTTTCTTTTTATATCTGTATGGGTATAAAATTTAACAACAGAGAAACAAAGATGTTTGACGACATACCGTTAAGATGGTAGGCTTGTCTATGACAAACATACCCATGGCTGTCAGACCGATTGACTCTCCCGTCAGTTTAGTTAAGAACATGGTAATCTGTTAAAACCATAATAATCACAAATGATTTAAAGCAGTAGATGTTGACTTTACTGTTCAAGAGACATCACCAAATGTCACCGTCAAAAGTAGAAAATTTGCAAAAAATGTAGTCATGTAGCGATCAATTTCTTTACAACTGTCGCCTGATTTAAGATCAATGGGAAAATGATTTCATCAAGTTAACATAAATGCACATCAGATATATAAAATAATACCGAGTTTACAACAAATGCACAGCTTAGTATTTTGTAGTTAATATAGGTTATAAACAACATCACTGTACATAAGTATTAAGAAAAATCTATATGGTAAGATGGCGTGCCCGCAACTAATCCTACTTGGACGGGTTTAACACTGCCAGTCCACCAGTCGATAATTAGGTAAACGGCTGAATCAGATGATATGGCCCCGGTAATCGCGGAGTAATTTTTATGATGTTTCATGTCGGTTTCCATGGCATTTAAGGAACAAAACGTGTGAAAAAGACAAGCCACCAGCATATAAGTGAAATATCATAGAATTCCCCAATCCAATAAACGAGCATTCTGTGGTAGTCTCATACGTTATTGACACAAAAACGGTGATATAAATTATCCTCCTAGTTACACAGGTATGAACTAATTTCTTTGTCAGGGCGATTTGGAATTGTGTTTCTATCGGTATGGCCTTGTCGGTATGAGATACAGAGTTTGAGTGAACATAACAGTGTAATTCCAAAATTTTTGCAATAATGTTTTCAATTAAATGGTGTCCATTTTTCTCGGGTACACTGATCATACTGAGAAATTGTAAACGGTGTTGTAAATCGCCCAGTTGAAATCATTAAAATTGTGGAAATACAAATAAAGTATCGGATGTCACACCACCATTTTCCTCTAACACGCCGGGAATGCAGCTTTGAAATTGTCCCAGAAGGGCCAGTAACTTGCATTGTTTTACAGAAAACAAAGCATATTTACCTAATAAAAATAAACAGAATGGATTGGATTATATCGAGGGCTTAATACGATAAACGTTTATGTCAAAAATTTATATTTTTAGGAAAACAAGCACAAAAAGCTTCATTGTGGCTTCAAAGGCATTACAACAAGTATTAAATTCATCTTGTAAATTTCTGTGACAAAACTTTGTCACGGTCATGTGGTCATTTGACCTGTAAGTGGGTAAAAAATCCAGCCAAATATGGACATAGGCAGCCTGCTTTTAAGCCCTCGATATATACCCGCACCGGTAGATAAAACCCAAGGGTTAGCGCACTGCAGGTCTATCCAATGTATATCAATGACACAGTTTAGGGCGTTTAAACTCAGTAGCTAGTATCGGACTTAACCATTGTCTAAATCAGCAACAATTAAATGTAGTAAATATAGACCACAAAGGTGTAGTTGGTATCTTTTATGAGTAATGCAATCTATGCAAGCAGGTTTCGTTCAGTGTGAATGGAGGACACGCAGCACTTTTGTGTATTGTTTATTCTGATGAGGTGTTGTTTGCAGAAAAATATTTTAAAAAAAACTCAATGACCAAAAAAAACATTAGGCCAACTGATTGCAAAGTACAAATCCCTTGAACTTTTCAAACTAAATACTAATGAAAATTACCTGTAAGGAGACTTCTGGAGAGATTGTATTGGGTTGAATGTTATGAATCGTCTTCAATGGCTGGTGCGCCTTCGTTGAAAAAAAAACACAGAAAGGTGTGAAATATAAATGTTCTATTTTGTTATATAGTTTGATTCGCAAACATACTCAGGTCGCTATAACTGACTTTAAGTCATGTTTATATTGTCTTCTATTTTTACAACTGCTTTATATATAATAACTGGATAGTGGCGTTACTACATTCCTTGTATATAGCATTTCTTTGCTCACATTAGTTAATCAAATACAACTTTAAAACAAACTTTTAATATTTCAAGGGCTATAACATGTAATATAACATGTTATTACCTAGTGTATTGTTGGTGCGGATACTGACTATATTTACCATATGGTTTAAGTTTCCTCCGCCCACAGCTATGATGCCCAAGTACACGAGAACAGACAAAAGCCAGAACATACTAAATAAGAAAGACACGACACCTGTGTTAAGGTCGCTATACCATATCATACTATAAAGATTCAACATCCCGTTTACTGTACACATGACAATACTGATAGCACTGAACCCACTCAGGATATCATCAGCATTCTCCACCAACAGACAAATTTCCTGATGACGTCTACGGTAAGTTCCAATACCAACGATAGCTGCGCTTCCTCGAATGATTTTCTCAAAATCCACATGAAATATACGGAACTCTTCATAAATTACCGAGCCTATGTTATAGAACAAACAAAGCGGGAACACCCAGGCAGCGCACATGTAAACAGATACCACATACAATAGACATTTCACCAACAAAGCGTGTGGGTGATTCGGATCCATTGGGTAAATGAAAAAATCTAAAGAATTGGTCTTAAAACTACTGTACCCAATCGAGCAACATGCTACTACCATCCCTAGCCAGCTGATGATCAAACAGAAATAAGAACTCCTATTGGCCTTCCTCACGTAACGGCTTGTATTAACTTCGTCAAAGCCTTGACAACTCCCATGATACATTTTCAACAATTTTGACCACCTTGTCAAAAACTCACCAAACTTATTCTGTTTCCTACAAGCCATGTACATCGATGTGGCAGCAGAAGCACATAAAAAAGCCCACGAATGTAGCAGAATTTTGACAGCTAACGCTTGCCCAAGCCCATCACTCCCATATAGTGTGAACAATTTAATGACCACGGCCCACAAGAAAAGCAGGACGACGGTAGAATATATCTTTGTAATCGGTGCCCATCTTCGTTCCTTCCCACTCAGATGTAATAGGCCAAATAGACTCATTGAAATGACCAATGGTCGGACGATCTTAAACGGTACATCCATTAGACATGACTTCATGCTGCCATCTGTTTTAGATTCAGACTGTTCCGGATTATTCTTATTGTCTTCAGCGTGTGCCGTCATGGCGACCGAGTTGATTATATCTGGAGACAGACCAGTCATAGAACTTTCTCCTAAATGATGATCTGATTAGTCTAGGTTCAAAGAACAGACCGTTGTATTTTGAAAAAGATTCAGATGAAGCAGAGAATCCCACTAATTACAGTCGGACTTAATTTGCTACACACTAGGTGTAAGTCAGCTGGTCATACAACATGGATGTCAACAATATCAAAGTAAGTCGTTAAACGTTAACCACACATCAATGCTACTGTACGGCAACTATATAACTGGTCTGCATTGCATGAAGTCCAACTTATAAGAGCTCTTAACAGTCTATACGAACAGATTGGTCAGAATCACGAGTTATATGATTTTATTTTCGTTGTGTTTACACAAAGCGCAAATCAATATTCTATAGATGATATGCTTCTGGGAGGCCTATCTGTTTGCAATCTAAATGTATTCAATACCCATTGTCACCTGAAGCCGCGAATCAGAAAGCTGTGTCTAGGCAAATAGTATACGTTATCTTTAAACATCAATATTTCACGCATGAAGAAATGTTTTCCTTTCCAATAATGCTTCATGGTGTTAATCAATAAAATATGTGCTTCCGGTAAAATTGGCTATAAAATGCGTTTACGGATAGACAATTGCCTCCAAATAGAAGAATAATCCTTTTGTGAATGTGGTTTTTGTTTGAGTTTTTTCATGAAAGGAGATTATCAACCGTAATCTGGAATTCATGTTATTTTTGTATCCTCAATAATGGCGGTATATATGGACTGTCTATCTTGTCAATTCTGCTAACTTAATGTGGACTGGAGAAGGTGTGCTGCTATTGTCCAATCCAAGACACACATTCTGGTTAGCGGAAGCCTACCTTTCGTCATAGCCCAAATAAATAGGATGCCACAATTTTGTCAAAACAAGGGGTTACCATTTTCGAGGACATAATGATTCCTTAAGACAAAAGTTAGATTCGGCGTTTTTCAGATATTTGCTGTTAAATAAATATATATATCTAGACAATAGGAAACAACTGTTTGAGGTTTTGAGTGTACAGCCACCTTACGCAATACAGTTGCTGTGTTTGAAACGTGTTCTTTCCATGTAGACGGTATAACCCAACCGTTCTCTTATATCAAAAACCAAACCTTTACACAATGAATCTGTTTTATCCTCATAATAAAAGATCAACATTTATCACGGAACGTTTAGCAGGACTATATTCTATTGACGTATTGATATATACCATTTTTTTAAAATAGATCATTTGGATCAATTTAAACACTGAAGAATGTACAAGCTAATTCACAAACCATTGACTCACCATTGAAAAATGTTTGAAATTTACACAAGCGCAGGACAATATGTTAATATGAATTGATATCGATCATTTATCTAACGAGTCATTATCGCAGAGTATATGTTTCTATTGGTGGGTTAAATAACAATTTATGACATGCAAAGAGGTATCACCAAACATTATCAATTCTAATCCATGAACTGTGTCAGTACACTTTTGCTAGGCGAATCGATATGTCATTAAATAATCGGTTAAAACTTATTACCCATCTTCTCTAGACAAGGGTTTTATATCCGAGCAACTCTCCATTACAACCCTTGTCGGATAACTCAGGTACAACGAGTGTATC
>JAVFBX010185536.1:0-25023 GCA_034783855.1 Mopalia kennerleyi | reverse complement strand
GAAATGTATTGCATATGCAGTGTCATGCTGGTAGCTTCGTGGCATAAGTCTATTTTGTTTTGTTTTATTGTTTGTTTGATGTTTGTTTTTGTTTTAAACAAAGATGTACCAATGACAAGGGCTGAGTAGAATCATGATTGGTTAAATTGTTTATGTGCCTGATGAGATACAGAAAAATCCAGAAATCTCAAAGACAATTGGTGGAATTCTTGGAATCCAGCATGACAACTCTATTTAATTGAACAGTTTGACATTATTTTGTCTGGCTCAGCCACACCTGTTTAATGAATTCACTGGACCACAGCGTTTGTGTATCAATTCATAATTTCCTATAACTATTCTTCAAGATCACCAATAGGTGACAATGGATAATCTGACGGCGAAGTCCTCCAATAATCGACAAAAACAGCACAGGATATCCCTTACTTTTAGAAAATTGGCTTATTTCAATGCCGGTTCTCGCCTGTTAAGGAATTAAAAGGCAAAACCCCCAATATCCGGACGCAGAGGAAATCAAAGAGGGATATGAGTGTACTGCGTTATTCACACCACAATTACCCAGCCTATTAGTGTAAGTGGCGACTATACTGATGTCTTTTCATGAGCCTTTGTGTTCTCGTCAGGAATAGATTACAAGGAAACCATAGAGTCGTTATATCCAGTTATCTTAAATTGTTATGGTGATAGCCAACTCTGTCAGCAATAGTAACGCTTTCTCATAATGTACATGATAACACAATATCATCCTCGATTATGGTCGTTGCAAACAATTGGAAAGTAGATTACTGATTGGGCACATCTCAGTGTTGATGTTATTGAAACACTGTTCATACAAAGTTGTTAAGCGCCTCAATGAACTCGATAATAACCCGCTCAGAGATTCATTGTAAAGACAGGCGATCAAAAGTTATTGTTGGGGACAACCCATCCAACAGAGCTCACGTGACCAGATATCCTAAGACCGTCTCAAAAAGAAAATAACTATTGAGAAGATTTAGAAAGAGAAATAGGGACAACGCATTACAACAGAAACTCTATGTTTGACCTAAAGTTACACCCACACATCATCTTGTGACGGATCAATTCATCAAGGAGCTATATAATCGCCTGTAAAAACATGGTTTGAAATGTTATCATAAAACACCGACAACTGTTGATATAACATTAGTGCCAATCTTGTTGGAAATGTCAATCGGCTATATATAGCTTACCTCAATTGGGCTGACAACCCAAGAGAGCGGGTTCGATTCCTGGTGAAATGATGCAATCATATCTCTGTACATCTCATTCAAATAATATTTAAAATACGGCTATCAAACTGTATACTACCTCTGAAATTGTTTTTAAGCAGAATGGTGTAGAATTTCCACCTGATACGAATACCATTCGTATCATTACAAGAGTAATTAATCAAGTGAATTACTGGGTATAAAACGCATAATCACAGCCCATTCCCCATATAATTTGTGGCAAGAAATTAAATATAGAGATGTTATTTGCAATTTTGTTTGAGAATGTACTATTCTGTCTTCGGTAAACATCCAATCGTTTAAAGGTAATCGCCACTTTATACAGTTGTCCATGTCCCCAGGTAGCGAGTGCTGTCAGCAGAGGGAGTATTTTCATTGCCATATAATCGAGCAGTGTGTGCATTAGACAGCACGTCCGTATCGTTATATTGTTTATCACTTAGTCAATGGCAATTACTTCGGTTAGCCGAGCCATTGCGTTTATTAAAAATACGACAATAGTATTTGTTACTTGTTCTAGGTGTTTTTTATGTTGTCTCTAACGACATAGAAATATTTAGATAAGTAAACAAAAGCAATCTGTTTCTGCACAGATAAATCTCCGAGTCATCAAACAAACCTATTCGAGGGTATTGTTCCTTAATATTTGCTCACATTTGAGAAATATAGCATTTGCCATCCTAACGACATTTGATCAAATAACGGATTACAGAGAGAGGAGGGCTGCGTGAGCGATACGCCGACAACTTCATCCTGCCTTACTGCCAAATGGTATTGACCGAGAGACGGTCTCCGTGAAACATCCACATTTATCCGAACATTTAATTGATGACCTGTGAAATAGGTGCATGTTTTCCCTTTGTCACTTAAACGCTACACTGACTTTTATTTTCAATCCTTTTGATTGACCACACGTGGAAATTGATAGCAATCTGGGGTCTATAACAACATAGCTGAACTCGGAGCAGATAAACGTATACTTTACCAATTGGTAGTGTGATCGTAATGGGCTTTGTTCGTCACACATTGATTTATGAAATGTAATACAGAATAGATTAGAATGGACAATTTATGTCATGAAGTAGAAATGTTCGTCTATGTAATAATACAATGCTAATATTGCCTTCGATTCTGCGAACAAGATTCTAATGCAATGGTTTTTTTTCTCAATACATTTTCGTGTAGATTATGTTTTTAATAAAACAAAAATACTACCATTTTATATATAAAGAATATTAATTATTTATCCCACATGTAAATAAGTTTTGGGAATTTAACTGACATGGATAATATTTGACTGTGGTGAGATAACTTAACAGGAGAGTAGCTCAGAGTACTAACTTAAAACTCGTTCCTAACGTAAATCTGTAGCAGAAAGCAATATAGAAATACATACAGACGATTGGCCAATCATTGTTCACACCACTAAACGATTACGGGAACATTCGCTCAGTTAATCTGCCCGCAATAAAGACACTTGGCAGGCACCTAACATCGTGGGACCGTCCTCTACATTGATTGTAACCGCCCCGGGCTACTTCTCTCTGCTGTGGGCAGCCGCAACGGCTCAGAAAAATAGATTCTTAATATAAAAATCTTCATTTAAAAGCCCAGAACTAGGGAATTGGTCATATCTAAGAATCCCTTAAAGCGGCGGGCAGGGAATTAAAAGTTAAACCTTAAAGTGAGCATTGACCCGACAGACAGGAGGGCTAATGAGACTGTGTCTTCTCTAAGGCCCTGGTCGGGATATCCTCACGTCAAACCACCTGTCCCCGGGACAATATTACAAGCCGAATCAACACACGAGATGTAATGATCACTAGTAATAACAATGTATGAGAGAATAGCTTGCGGCCAATCACGTAATCTTATTTAGGACATTTTGCTTTGAGACTCGCTGGCTGATGTGGAACTGGATATGTGTGAAGTTGCTCGGTTAATTTGTCAACCCACGTAAATACACATGACAATACAAAACAAGAACTTTATTCTGTAACAAATGAAAACTGTATGTTTGACTAAAAAGTTAATTGAGTATAAGCAACGGCAATACTGAAATGTTGGTCACGTCTTCACATCAGTAAATCAACTGTGTGATAGCGTGGAAGGTCAAGTCGGAACATAGGAAATAATAATAAAGAACGTTTGTGAACAAATCTGAGTTTAACGGAACCAATAAGCAACTGAAGTTAACTAAAATTATGATGAAATAAAGTGTATTGCGGTATATTTTGCAGTGTATTTTTACAATGCATTAATTTAACATGATTTTAGCGCGACTTAATATGTCAGGAGGGCCTATAAGTCAGAGCCATTGTGCTTGCCGACAATGTAAGCGTTTCATCATTTGCTTGGTGTTCCTACATGAAACTGTACTGAAGATTTTATAATTATGACGTCAGTATCAGTATTTACTGCAGATAAAACTCTATTTACGCAAGTCACCGGTTATTGTCAAAACACGAAGGCGGCCGCGACCTGACAAAGAACATTCATCTGACGAACATGTATATCTTGTTAAGAAAAACGCAAAGCGGTAGCCTGGGAAAGCTTGGGACCGTTGATCACGAAACTGGAGTTGCCTCTTTCCTCGTATTGGCACCAAAAGAGACAAGGACGCCACGAACTTGTGTCTCCGTTGAGAGGTTTCATGCAGTGTTACATTATGTGCAAACATTTTAAAAAACAGGAAATAGCAACTAACTCAATTGGAACTTCAATTGGCTAAATCCCACAAGATTCTCATTAGTGTGTTATCGTCACTTTGATCGGTCGTGACAAAATTCTCGTTAGTGTGTTATCATCACTATGCTCGGTCATGACAAGATTGTCGTTAGTGTGTTATCATCACTATAATGCTCGGTTGTGACAAGATTCTCGTTAGTGTGGGATCATCACTATGCTCGGTCGTGATAGATGTATGAATTTTACATTTTGTTGGATTGAAACCTATTTTCCAGCGCATGACCATTATCCCTAACTTTTCGATGGAAGCTTATTTACCAGTGTATATGAACACTATATTCCTAACTCTTCGATGGGAGCCTATTTACCAGCGTGTAAACACTATCCCTAACTGTTCGATTTACCAGCGCATGAACACCATCCCTAACTCTTCGATGGGAGCCTATTTACCAGCGTATGAACACTATTCCTAACTCTTTGATGACAGCCTCTTTACCACCGCATGAACACTATTCCTAACTCTTCGACTGGAAGCCTATTTACCAGCGTATGAACACTATCCCTAACTCTTCGATGGTAGCCTATTTATCAGCGTATGAACACTATTCCTAACTCTTCGATGGAAGCATATTTACCAGCGCATAAACACTATTCCGAACTTTTCGATTGAAGCTTATTTTCCAGCGTAAGAACACTATTCCTAACTCTTCGACTGGAAGCCTATTTACCAGCGCATGAAAACTATTCCTACCTCTTCGATGGAATCCTCTTTACCAGCGCATGAACACTTTCCCTGACTCTTCGATGGAAGCATACTTACCAGCGCATGAACACTATTGCTAACTCTTCGATGAAAGCCTATTTGCCAACGCATGAACACTATTCCTAACTCTTCGATGAAAGCCTATTTGCCAACGCATGAACACTATTCCTAACTCTTCGACTGGAGCTTATTTACCAGCGTTTAGACACTATCCCCGACTCTTAAATGTATCTAGCGAAATTCACATCGCTTTAGAGTACGCTAATTTAGTTCAGGCGTGCATTTTGTTCTCAGATTTTTACACAACCGGGGCTATGTTTATCAGGGATCAAATCTATACACATGCCGTGATAAGGCATCTGAAGTCATTGCTGTTGTTTCTACACCGGCTCACATTGCAAAGCGCAGAGGGTTGGTCGGTGCAGTTGAGTCGCCGCCCCTTCATTTGAATCTTCGGGAAGACTGTTCTTAAGTTTCACTTGGCCTGCTCAGATGATAATGGAATCATCGAAAACTTTCTTCTGAACCAAAATAAATCGTATGATTCTCCAATGACGCTGTGTGTCTGTAACCCATTATATATAAACGCAAGTTAAATATCGGATGTGAAACCCGTATACATATTGATGAAGTTCGATTCTGTTTCATGCAAAGCACTTTAGTATATAGGTTTATTCAATCGAATAAGATATTGATGCGAGTGATGGGGAATATCGAGGTATAGTCAGTGTTTAAAAAACAAACAAATCGTCTCTACTATTTACATTGTAACCAGCAACCATAAACACTTAAAATAAATGAGCAACAAAGTGAGTTATTTACAAACGTGTTATTATTTATAATCAAAATAGGAATGTCTCCATACAATAGTCTCACAGATTGTTTCTTGACGTTTTTCTTTTTGGTACAAAATAATTTGGATTTGGTCGAAATTATTGACAGAGTGAAAGCAGATAGATTTCAATAAATTTGTGTTACATTTAGAAACCTATTACAGTGGATGACATATATACAACACGTTGTACAGATCTGTGGAGTCCTGGAGTTACTCAATCGCCCTGTATATGCGCAACGACATTGTATCTGTCATTCTCTCCACTCTGTAGACAGCCACGCCAACAGTTTTGATATTATCCTCCCAATTCTTGTGATTGGAACCTGGGAAAGACCCTGCTTCAGGCGCACATCCAACCAGATTCCACCCACGCTGGAAATTCTATACATGTTTCGTCATATTGAAAACCAGAAGGAATAAATGTTTTATAAAATATTTTTTTTAGCAATCTATGTTTTCCTGAAGAAGAAAAAAAGACAAGACACCGAATTGGTGCCTATTTCTGTTGTAGACATTTTTGAATTAAGTTAGCCATTGTACATGCACCATATCGCCTATTTTCAGGAATGGGAAACTTCAATAATTCAACAATGAATTTTCCTTGTTTTCTTTGATGTGTTGGTCAACATTATAGCAAGGGAAACCCAAAATCACCACCCACTAAATGCCCATTAATCGTAACCCAAAATGAACTTTTCTCCCAAAACTTAGGTTCTATAAAATGGTGCTTAAAAATAGACTTCTCGAATGAAATCTTTGTAGTGGAAAATATCAAAGTGAAACTGGATTATGATTACCGGTACAAGAAAATTGGGGGTGTCTGGGGTTATCCGGAGGCACAAGCTTCACAAAAACATCAATATTTTTACGAGCAATATAGCCAGCAAAAACAGAGAGAGTTTTTAAAGTTTCCCTTCCGTAAAAAGATAGTATGTCACCAAAAACATGTGATGTGACTAAATACGGCTTTGGTACCATGGATAAAATGAAGCAATTTACTCAAAGTGTGTAATCTGGGATTACAGTATAGATATATATTGTAATCCCAGGTGTAATTAACACAGGTAATAAGTAGATTTGCCGTCTTTCTCTCAAAAGCTGAAAGATTATATTGGTGGGGGATTAAAAAATGAATCTGGAAACGACAAACATGATTAATCAAGTTAATCCCTAATTCAATGCTATATATATTTATTTACATAATGACTTTAAAGATCTTATATGGCACAATACAATAGTCACCCATGAAGTATCCTAACAATTAACTCGTTCTTACTATATTACAACAACAACACAGGGCAGTTTCTAAGGCTGCCCAAAGCTCTCATACATGTGTTTCATATGATATACTGTTAAGAATTGAGTACACATTTATTTTAGGTAGAAGTAAACATTATGACTTGACATATTCCTAAATGTTCAAATTTTACTGCTAAATGATATGTTTTTAATTACAACATAAAATGTAGTCCACAAACAACTTCGCGAAAATTATCAATATGAAGTAGCCATAAAATGTTTTAAAATGGAAAATAATGACAACAAAAATGGTGGTTGAGAACATTTATAATGGATACATACATGATGAAGAAAAACAACAAATAATATATACCTAACTATTGCAGCCCCCCTTATGTAAACATGAGGTAAATACGGCACCAACAAATAGAAAACAGAGGGTAGTCTCAATTTTAACACACTTCCCTCACAACTGAAAACAGGTAGAATTAAATTTGTGTATACAACTTCCTTATTCGAACTTACAGATCAAATTTTATTTTTATACCATTTTGTTATTTTGTTTTGCAAAATTATGGCCATTTTGGATTTGAAAACACATGAAATGTAAACAAATATGTATAAATGTTTTACTGTGGCTGGAACTCTATACCGTGCCTCGTTGCCTTTGTACTCTAAATGAAAAGAGTTTCCAAGACACCTGATTGGATCCAGGCACTCTTCACTGGTTACGCTTAGAATGTAAAGAATACAAAATTGTGGAAAGTGTACTAAAATTATATCAGGGGGGTTGGGCTCCAGTCTGCATAAACAGTTATGTCTGCTGCAATGGAAATGTGATTGAATTCAGAGAAACAATATTGATACATAAGGAGATCCAGTTTATAGCCTTTTAACTTTTCTATTCAGTCAAAGTTGAGCATGAAAACAATACTTATGTACTTAGTCACGAATGAGCTAAAACATGTGTGATCAAAAATACAGGACAATTAATGCTGACATATCAGCTAATACCATCAAAACAAGTACATATTTACAAAAATATTTTGAAGAATGGTTGCTATTAAGAACTGCTATGTCCTCAGATTAATGAATGTTCAGAATAACTGTACACAGAACAGATCAGGATTTAAAATTGATGAGTAAATGTATTATGACGTAAATCTGCATGTAAGTACACAACCAAGTTTAAGTGTTAGCAGAGTCTGGTTCCTTATACTAAACAGTCCTAGGATCATTCTAAAAGATTTTATTATCCACTTTCAGTCTGCATTTGAGAGAACTGAAATTTAACTTTGAATAATGACCATTTTCTAGGACAAGTATACACTGACGCGACGAACCTCCCTTTATCCTGCTGTAACCTGTTACAATACAAGTCACTGCTAGATGGCACAATTGAGTCTCCCTCACTTTGGTCAAACCCTCTTTGCAATATGTCCATTAAATGAGGAGAAGTTGTAACACTGGGAGCTTGATTGACAGGTGTGTTGTCTTGACTAGTCATAACATGGGTCTATCTCTCATTGTCTCAATTGCACTTGCCTTGTATATTAGGCATCATTTTTGACCATGGACAAATAGGGAAATCTAGCTGGACCTGTACTGGCATTAGCAGGGAGATAGCTCTCATACAAATGACTGCTGCGTTCTGAATTGGACTCTGAAAAATTAGAAGAAAAAAATCAAATCAGTTAATCCTGATAAATAATAAAACTGCTTCGTTCAAAATATCCATTTATTCAAAAACATTTTGGATTTTGAAGGGTTCTTCTAAGTAAAGAAAAAGCTAAATGTTTCTGTATCCAATACAATTTCAAACCAAAATCAAATAGGGATTGTAATCGTCAAAATGTGAGATGTTTTTTAGTCAGGTATAGATGTGTTAGGATTTGTAAAGATAATGGTAAATGATGGAGGTGAATGAGGGAATGGTTGGTCTGCCAGTCTGACAGGATAATAGGATGAAGCACTTTGTGACACTCACATTAACCCTATTACAGATAGAACCTTAAACAGAGAGGAGAAGAGAGAAAGTTTTTGACGTGTATGAAGATAGACCAGGGATGAGGACCCATTACTACTATCACTGCTATCAATGTGAATAATAACCTGAGTTAATAGGTGAGGCTAGTTGTTCAGGGAAGTTATTAGATGTCCAACAGAGAAAGGACAGCTTTCTGAAAAATTTAGGCACTTAAAGTGACATAGGAAGCTGGTAGCTGCCATCTATCTTTACCCAAAGCCCTATAACTCTCGACTCCATTAAGAGTTCTCTGGCCAGCCAAATGGGACACAGATTAATACGACTAGAAGACTCAGAAAACACATTATCTTAACTATGACAAGTTCACAGTCTCACTATTATTTAATTTTGTTGAAGGAATCTTATGAGTGGATTGTATGAGGGCAGACTATGTCTGACAAGCTGACCCTAATGGCAGCTGGGGACATGACGGACCCCCCTCTCAACCCCTCAGTTAGAGCAGCTAGCCTGAATGTCTGTAAAGAATCTGAGATATTCTCCTCTAAAAGCCTCCTCCAATCCTGTTAACACAAGGGACTGCCCTCCAGTTCCTTATAATGAAACAAACATGACAGAGTGCTCAAACAAATGACAATTTATTTGAACCACAGGGAGAAAATTGCCTTATTATCAATATTTTGTGAGACATTATCCAAGTTAGACATAAAACATACAAAAAAAACCTTTATTTCTTGTGTGGAAATTTGTTGGTGGGAAGAGATGTAGGAAAAGAAGAGTGTGTATAAATCAAGTTGACTAATGACAGGTGTTCTCAGCTAAAGTGCCACTCCGCAATCATATAAATTATCACCTACAGATTTTCTGGTAAACAAAAATATGCTGATAAAAAAGTCCCCAGTGAAGGAATACGCCACAGACTTTTCACCCGGTGAAGGAATACACCACAGACTTTTCAAACCATTAATTTTCAATTCTTTAATATTTGATTAATACAATATTTCATATTTTTGTTTCGTGCTAGGTTTAGCACATTACACATTGACCAAAGGCTATGTTTTTTTTAAACAGAACTATGTTAGAAGTGACTGCTTGTAAAGACTAAATCAGCTTTTGGAAGAAGCAAATCATTTTTAGAAGTCAATTTCCACAAGAGTTCAGTTGAACTATAAAATTGTTCAATAGACAGAAAAAACCCATCAGCGTGATGTGATAAATTAGGGCTCGAAGAGCGGAGCAGATGCACAATGCATGGAAAACATTTCCGTTTCTTTATCGGGTAGAAAATTGGAGAGTTGTCAAGACTGTAAGAAATAGGAACTGCTGTCAGAGGGTCAGTCAGAGAGTGTGATAGAGGAGTAGATCAACCCTCCACTAAAGCACTGATCACTACTCATCAACAACAGTTATCAACCACAGTCCATCTGTTCTACCAGGTCCCATTTGATCCAGCCACTTATTTGCACTTCATCATTGCTCATTTCTCTATCGGCTTCACGTCAACTCTGGTTGAACACAGGAAGTTTCAGCTTGTTTCGGAGACCCCGATAAGGTACCATCTTTAGTCAACACTGACATTCAATGACACTCAATCTGCTTCAGTATCTAGTATCTAGAGTTTGTCATCTCCTACCTCAAAGACACAGACAATGCTGAGAACTTAGACCGGACTAATGATCAGCTGAGGCCTCTACTCACCCACAAAACTCTAAAACAGCTCCTAATAAAATCTTTAGACCACTATTGAACTTGCAATGACATGGAATTCAGCATAGATTAATGCAGATAGACTTTACTCATCAAACACTGTAACCTACCTAGTTTAAAATACTATTTTCACAAATAATACATTTTTATCCCAGAATAGACAACATCGAGACATGAGGCAAAACAGGCCATGAAAAACTAATAGACAATTTAGAAAAACCTGTGAAAAGTAACCCCTGCTGATCAATTAAAGATACATGTAACAGGATAGTATGACCAGACACCATTAATCCTCCATCCACACTAAATCCTCCATCCATAGCTAATCAGCCACCAACACAATCCTGTAATGTTTATCCCCCACCCACACTAAATCTTCCACCAACACTCAATCCACCACGATCCTCTTCACACTGAATCCTCTACTCCACACTTAACCCTCTACCCACAGCACTTTATCTGCCACCAACAAGCAATCCCCCACACTTAACCCTCTACCCACAGCACTTTATCTGCCACCAACAACAATCCTCCACACTTAACCCTCTACCCACAGCACTTAATCTGCCACCAACAAACAATCCCCCACACTTAACTTTCTACCCACAGCACTTAATCTGCCACCAACAAACAATCCCCCACACTTAACCCTCTTCCCACAGCACTTAATCTGCCACCAACACACAATCCTCCACACTTAGTGGGCCACCTACACTTAAACATCCACCTATACTTAATCAACAGTCACAATCCTCTACTTACACTAAATCCTAAATGTACAGTGAATCACCCATCCACACTTATTCCTCCACCCCCACCTTATCCTCCAGAGAAGAAGCTCACACATTATTACAAATGCAGGGTCATACCCCTAATGACCACCAAGAGTCCCCTATTATATTAGTCCCTGAGTACTGATGTGACCACTTGTAGTGAGTATCTACTGTCACAGGTCCCTCTGACACTATACTGAGGAGGCTTCTTCACTAACCTGTTAATTTCCTGTCCGCTTCAAGCCGTGCTCTGTCTAAGCTCAGATCCTGAGACATGGAGTCTGAAATGATGAAACACAAAGACGATGAAGATACAGTGTCTGCCACTCACCAACATGAAGTATGCTAATCTGACACTCCTACAGATATACATTTAAAACAAGCAATATACTTTAAACCAAAAGTATTTATTATCCGCAGGTCAAAGAGGGAAAAAAAATAAATATAATGACATCCAAAACCAGGTAATATGTTCTCTGAGATAACAAACATGATCACTAATGTCCCATCTGACATTTAGGTCGAGTATACATAGTGTAACACATCTCCCTTTAAACACCATGGGCTGTGTGTACAATGAAATGAGCTGACAATCAAAGTAGAAAAAACAGTTGTCAAAGGGTGTGTATGAAAGAGCCACTGAACATATGTGCTCTTGTTATTAAACAAGAAACAATAAATGATTTATAATAGTTTAATAGTAGATGTGATCAAATGTTGAGATTATCTTTGAACTAGCTCTGAAGAGTAGATTAGTAATCTGGTTTCGAGTGTTTTTTATTGACCCAGTCTTCAAAGAGAGAAAACAATCTCATAAGGATATGTCATAAATTGCTGTGCTACTGCCAGTCTATCACCTCCATCTGCTAATACAACACTAAATTAACCCTAATGCCAACTGATACAGGGAAAAAATCATTAGATAAAGTAGAGTTATTGATAGAAGTATCTCTTCACTTGGTTTGTTTTGGGGGAGAGTTTCTAGTGGGCCATGTGTGTCAGCAGTATCCTCCGTCAGTTGTCGCTGACATCTCTATCAATACTCCACGGCCTTCTCTTATAACCGCATTCATTCTAACCACCTCTTAACTTCCATGATTTATGTCTCTCTCAGTTTCCAATTTACTTCCCAAAACACACATCTCTTGAAGGAATATCAATGATAGAATTAAGATTTCATCAAGAGCTCATTTGTCTTATTTCTACGCACCACCAAGTTAAATCGCTTGGTTCCCAGTGAGGACAAAACCAATTATTGATAACAAATAAAATGGAATTTCATCTTAAAAGACATGAGTCAATAACCAACACACTGCAAAATTTCAAAGAAAATCAAACCTAAAATTCAACTTGACTTTGGTGCTTTATTTTCCAACAGATCTATAAAAAAAATATTCTAAATCGAGGTTTCCTATGATTTTTTTCGCTCTGCTACAATGATTGACAGGACAAACATTTAACTGTGTAACGACACTACAATGAATTATATCTGAGTATTTCTACTTGTATGGTTTGTGTCTTTTGATAAAAAGCCACTCTTACAATGATGGAGAGTCCCGGAATTCCTTAATGGTATGTTAAGAGAAGGTGATGAAGACACCCCCTGTGGCAATCTAAGCCAGTTTGTTTCAGCCACCAACAAGTATATTATCTAATCCTAAGAGCCCATTAATGTGGTTTGATGCCTTTTTCTCTTTCCCTGCTTTTTTGGCATTGTTGCCCATTACAACTGGCTATCTCGTAATATCAGCAATTTGCCCATTGGCCATCTCTCAAAGAATTCATCTCAAACGCTGCTGTATATATTGGGGACAGGACCTGACGTTTGGCGAGTTCTATCTTCATGCATGTGCACAAAATGTGGCTTGGGTTTTTATTATCAAACATTCTACTCACGTATTTTGCATGTGTATAAATATATACGAAATAATTATGATATATATATATATGTAGACTTTCTGTAGGACACTATATTTGACTCACCATTACTGAGTCTGAGTGGATCTGAAGGGGATGATTTAGGGGAGTCGTCTAAATGAGCTGATCGTTTCTGATCTGAGTCAAGCTGGTCTAATAACCTCTTTCTGGCTTTCTTCTCCTTCCTCAATCGTTTCTGTAGCATCACTGTCAATAAACAAACAGTATTCAGAGTTTATTGACTGATTCAAAAAAAGCTGATGTTTCAGTTAAACTCCAAGTCAGTTTCTTCTTTGTCCTTTTTTTGTACATCCCAACTGATAGTGATTTCACCTCTATGATAAATTGTGACAGTTGAGAACAGTACATAACGTCAAGAAATTAAATGGGGGCTATAATCTTCTGATTAACACATCAAACCATATAGTGAATATGAGATATATTCTGTGGCCTGACTTAACCAAAACAATTGAGTATATAAGAGCACACCTCATCACTCAGGCAGCTGCTCTATAAACAGTATTTGATAAAAAGTGTTCTCTTTGTTTAGTAACTAGGTAGAATATAACACCTGGTACAAGAAACACAATTAGGAATCAATATAAGGTGGTTATAAATCAAAGAATCAATGAACTATAAACAATTATATGTTGTTTTTTACTTGGCAAAATTTCAGTTGAAATTATATTTAATACAAGGCCTAATTTAACACAACTTAACATAGTATGAAAAGTTTGTCCAAGAAAGAAAAAAAAACTACTGGAGGTTGACAGATTGATTATATCAAACAATATAATATCACCTGTCAAAACTAAAACCAGTCTTTTCAATTAAAACCTTTTCACCAGTTTTACAGCTTGGTAATTTAATAACCATAAATGAATTTGTTTTAATAGAAATGAAATGAGTGATTATAGAGTGACCGTAGGGCTTGCAAATCCATTAAGATATTTAATGAGAGCAAGTAAAAAAGTTACTAATGAGCATTGAGCAGGTAATTTACAGGTAAACACACCTCTTATTTTCTGTTCTTCCACTAGCTGTTTCTCTATGCTTTCTCTTACTTCTCGCTCTCTCAATACCTCCATTTTCAACTCGGCTGAAAGGTAGAAATGATAAATGGTGAGCTATTGCACAATAGTAACAGTGTAAAGCAGCTAACATATACATTAGAGACATTAGCGAAATAAAACACCTTCCCAACCATCATAAATCATATATTTGTCTATTCTTATCATGATGCATTTTTCTGGCAGTTCAATATCCTGTATTGGGGAGAATTTACTCAGCAATTGTAATTACGTCTACATATGGAAGTCGTTTATTCAGGGAAATGGTAACAATCTGTAAACGGCTTTAGAAATTCATTAATTGTATTTTCCCTTGCAAACGCCAGCTCATAAATCTTGGCTCAGTGTGAAGCGTAGGGTGGCAGAGTCCATTGAAACACCCGTCACTGTAATCAGCCACCAAATACAACAGGCAAAATTCAGGTTGAATTAGATCAATTTTTCATCAGTATTCTCTTGCGTTGATCTTACTATTAGAGTTTGTTGCTATCAGGTAGTTTGCCTACCATGCGGATACATTACAAACAGACTGGTTGACTCGTCTATTGCTATTCACAGCAGTCCCTCTATAAATCTAACCACAATCCCTTTGCTAGTTGCGAAATTAAAACTTCTGCCACTACAAATCATAATTTATGTGGTCATCTACACAGCAAGCTGATCAATACTGAGTGCTTGATAAACCATTATGATTTCTCTCAATGTAACCTGAAATATTGACTTTCACAATCACTTTTCCACTAATGCAGAAAATTACACAGCAAAGATCTGCACAGGACCAAAGTGGAGAGCCAAATTACTGCAACAAACATAATTAGATAGAGCACTTTATCAAATCAAGAAATTCTCCATTCAATAAGATCTCAATAGGTTCCTGCTGGAATGGTAATAACGGAAGTAACAGCCAGCAAAAATATTCCCTAATTAACAGTAACGAGCTATTGCTCATTTGGTTCTGGTATATAGCTTTACAATCGCAATGCAATACATTTACACACATTATAGCAGATAGACGGACTTGCTTTAGAACCAGGCTTTTATGTCACCATCTATTTCTTTCGGATAATCAATAATCTTTTTTAATTTAATAACATATTGACACTAAATAAAAACATAGCAATAATTAGATAATTGTCGCTCATAGCAATTCTTTATAAGCATCCATGATTGATAAATTTCCAAAAATTAATCACACTGGCGCAGTGATGTCAAATAATTAAAACTGATGAATCATCTAAAGTCTAAAAACAATTTCATCATTCCCAGTTATATGCCATCACAACAGTAACATAAGCTGTTGTTCTATAAACAACCCCAATCAAACAGACACACAAAAACATTTCATGATTTAAAAAATCTAAATTTTCTAAATTAAAAAGATGCCAGTTGAGTGTGTGTGTGTCAGTGCTTAATGTAGAAAACTTATCACTCTATCATGAACATTCATTGCTCAGTTCATGGTTGTCCGTGCAAGCCGAATCTCTCATGTATAATTCACAGGGGAAGAAAGCAATGTTTTTTATTTAGATTAATAACTAGATTCTATTAAGCTGTAATATCACCTTAGTAGTTTCCAAAACCTCAAACAATGGTAAAGCGGTCAATTCACCCCCATGGTACTAACCAGTGAGTTTTTATAAAAAATAAACTGTTTTTAAAGATTACATTTCATCCTAGAGGTATTCACGAACAAGTGTTAACAATGGTAAAGCCATCAATTCACCCCATGGTACTAACCAGTGAGTTAATTTTTTTTTATAAAAATAAACATTTCTTGAGGCAAACATTTCACCACAGTGGTATTCAACCAAGAATGGTAAAGTGGTCAAATAACCTTTGTCTTTTTTACCAAGAAGTTTGACCAAAAGCTAACAAGTATTGCAGCTGATATCTGCCCAGTCCTATTCACCAATCTAAGATTCATGAGCAGCATAGAAAAAACAACTCATGATTTCCTCTATCTTAAAATAATTTAAACAGAACCCAAAGTGTGGAATCCAGACCCTGATGTCAGCTTTTCTAGAGTTTATTTCCTACATCTGATGACATTTTTTCTCACAGCAATTAACTTTTACAATAAATGTCAATGAGATTAAATTCAAAAACTTTCTCTAAAATGTCAAAAAGCCTTTTTCATAAGTGTGATGTAACATTGTTCTGATAAGCTGGCATTCAGCATTGCTTAATGTATCGATCTATAACTCCTCTTAAAGGCTTCTTAACTTCTCGTTGTTCAGTCATATTATGGACACTAAATTTTAATTCAGTAGTATGTAAGCACAATTTATGTTCCCTAAAAGCCTGTTTTCTAAAATGACAGGCATGCATGGCTCATGAAGTCATTATGTGTGATGGTAGAATACAGACATCTCTAGGAGAAAACCAGCTTAATGAAAGATATACATGTATGTGACATTATTTTTTTAAAAGAAGACAAGGATGCCCATTCAGTAAATGAAATAAATTATACTTTTAAAAAAATAAGATTAATCAAAGATATATCCTAATATATGCAATAAAATTATCAGAAACAAAAAGTAAAAAATGAAGCTGCTAAAAATAATGTACATGTAAAGTCAATGCCAAGAAAGTAAAATGATTTAGTTTTTATTTGTAAGTTTGGTACAGCAGATTATTGTCCCAGTACACGCAGCTAATTAGAATACAGATCATGGGTTGTTGGCAAAGGAAGCGTTAGATAAAGGTGATCTAGATTGAGCAATCTGCTGTCAGCCATCAGTAATCATAATTCCCATCACCTTCTTCCTTCAGTTAAACAACATCTAATACACTCATATATTTTCTCTGCACTTTGATCGCGTTCCTGGATTTGGCTTCGACCTCCGCATCTATAATGGCAGAACATTGTTAATGGTCGCATGCTCAAACTACATAAACAGTGGGCGCCTCATTTATCACTGAGAAAACAAGTGAAATATGTGGAGAAATCCTCTAAGAAATTCCTCCTCCTGAGCTGGAAACATAGGGGATTGTCAAAGAAATAGAAGACAAGTATCAATCACCCAGCTAATTTGAATCATTTGTACCAGTTTATCATTGGAGCCTTTCTATCTCATTCCGTTATGGAGTCTTTATGTCAGGAGACATATTGACTACAGTCCTCAACGCTAATATACAAATTTAGAAATCAGTTCCGCAAGTGAAAGGGCAGGCTTTAGGAGGGGGAATAAATTGAAGTGTGTGTGGGGTGATTGTAATGAGGTGCCAGCCACTGACACGGGCTCATGGCCTCAAATAACCTCAGAACATCACACAAATATCACTATTATTGATTACTGGCTGATAATAATCTTATTCACGGATCAGTCTTTGTAAAACGGCTTTCCAAATAAATGAGCTCATTTCTAGGGATTCTTTTTGGAACAGAGACAAGGAAGAATTTCTTGGCATATCGAATTGACAGCCAGCCACCAATAGCTTTTCTAACAAAGGCTGAAAGACATTTCACTCACAGAAGTTTATCACAAGTTCAGGAACACGATTCAATTTGTTTGTCCTCAGTTTGTCCACGCTTTTTCCGTATGTTTATCTGGTAATATGTTAGAGACGGAAATGTTTTCATTGGTTACTGATCCGTTCCACGTTGACCCACCATAAAACCTCTCACAGACAATTGAACCCCATTCTGTTCAGGCAATCATTTCACGTTGATGACTTCAGCCGAAAAAAACATAGCGGAAATTTAGCCAAAAATGAAAATTAACAACTGGCTCTTGAGCTGGTGGCTTGAATCCACTCTCTAAATGTTTTTCTTCCTCACAACGTCCCAATTCTAATGGCTGGCTAGATGACAAAAGACACTAATTCCTGTTTCATTACAGTTTAATTTTCTGCCTGTTCTCTTTGATAATTAAAACAGTTAATGAGGTATAAAGGCTTGGAGAAGTTGAGTGGTATTTGTATGGGGTGTGTTGTAGCTAATCATAGGCCTGATAGAGATGGGTTCCCGGCTACCCCAGCATCTGTCTAAACCCTTACAATCTCTCCACACACATAGCCACTAAACAATCCAACTACTTTCCACCCCCCAGCTGTTCTGGAAAAATTACACCAAGGTATTATTATAATATCTTCATGACAGAACTTTAAGGAATACAAGTAATAGAAAAACATGTTTAGCAAAGAGAAGTACAAACTCATAAAAAGCTGAATTGTGTTAACAAACGAAGGAAATGAAAATGTAAAAGAGAACTAAGCCAGGTGTTGCTGAATGGTTGGGAGCTTTGTTTAAATCAGACTTTTCGCTAGACTAATAACACATCTTTCAGACCGATTCACAACCTCACTGCTCTTCTCTCCCTCTGTTTATTGTGTATTTTAGGAGTTAATTCTCACATACATAATGACATTTGTCTGCCCCCTTGGTCCCCCGGGTCACAGCCGACACCCGCTAACACCATGTAACCCATTACCAATACTTTATTGGTTTAATTACACGCAGCATAATATTACAGTATAAAATTTGTCAAGCCAACATAATTTGCATATTTATACACAAATGAAAATACATCATTTTGTGCAGACATATTAAATTGCATGTCAATTTCAACGAATGTTGTATATGTGAGCTAGAAATCAATTACTTGTTCTGAAATCAACATGACATTTTGAACATAATATCAATATTACATTTGTAAACACCTGGTCCATTAATTGTGAATCAATCAGACTGCTGTCGTAAAAGGTCTACTATAATATTTTAAATACCTTTTTTCATACTGACAAATCATGTAAATGATGAATTTCCAGAGAGAGGTAGTTCCGCGCAACCACCCGTGAAACACTAAATGTTACACATAAAAAAAACATTACCTGCACAAAACTGAAACAGTTTAGACTTGACATTTTGATGATATTCACATTCCTTATTAAAACAATATTAAAACCACTAAGTGCATATGAACAAGAGTGACCTCTATGTCTTTTGAAGTAAGAGATAAACAAAACATTAAATCAGGAAAAAGACATTTAACAGACTTAGAATTTTAAATATCATTGATATTTGAATCCAGGTTTTCATGTGCTTTTTATTAGCTACCCTTAAACTAGCAGGCTGAAACAAACTAAAAATAGCCCCTTGTGAAAACGTCCATGCTATTATCTCATTCACACAGATAATGGAGTATAATGTAATACAGGAATTCTCCACACAACTGATTACAATAGGAGTCACGGAGGGAATTATCTTCATTATCGTGATGCCTCATTGACACTTGTGGTTTAAGGGATTTGAATACTGTATAAGTATAGCAGTTTATCCATACAACCTAGGTTTCAATAAAAGATAAGTGTTTTTTTTAAATTTCTGAATTTAACAACAGTGAACACCCATAATAACAATCTAGATCTTCACAAACAGATCCAATTAAATCTTTGTTTGAATGGTGTTGATTGTATTTTGCAGCGGCACTTAAACCTTGACAATAAAGTTTCTATTCATAACAATCCTATTAAATAACATCAAAGATTTCACATGGAGTTAAGATAAATTAAATTTGTCAGACATGTTAAACAAATTCTGTTAAACAAGATAACAAATGTTTTGTGCAAACAAAAAGCTATCAGAGTGAAATGCAATTAAATCCAGCAATAACTCAGAGCCCATCAAAGGCTGCCTGATATGTTCACGGAATATAATTTGAATTGGAAATTGCAGATTTCAGAATCAATTCTTTGTATAAAGATCTTATATTGTTCTGTTTTCATAAAATGAGATTGTAAACTTCTGTCAATTTATTTCTGGCTGGGATAAAATCAGCCTATGAAATATGATGATTTAAGGTGGAGGAAATTGCTACCTATGCTGAACTGATGCTGCAGATAGGAGGTTAGACCTGTCAGCTGACACACAGACAAACATGCTAATATCCACATATAATCTCAACTCAGATACATTTCCTGTAATCCGCTCGCTCCCCGATCACAAACTAAGGCTTCTGGGATAGAATTTCAGTGTTTCGGAGATAGGCACACCGTGTAAAGAGCCTCTTCACAAATATCTCCCTGGGATAATTGTTACAGTGATCTAGTGGCTGATAATTAGCGTATTGTACCTGAGAATTCAATCTGACCGTTCACAGTGAAATGAGAATCTACAGGATTGAATGAGACCTCACAGTTAGCCCTTACAAATTGCCCATGTAATGGTTTCCTCTTGGATACATGATATTAACACCAAAATCTTCAACCATAGAAATGCAAATATTTGAGGAGGACATTTGCTAGGGCACAGTAGATATGGCTTCAGCTTTCTTTACAGAAGGAAACAGTTTTCATAATCATAATGTCAATAGAACAGCTTATTACTCACGGATACACAAACTTTAAGAAAATCTCAAATAAAACAGAAACTACAGCACATTTTGTTTTCAAAGGAAAAACTTTTTTAAATAATGAGATACTGTATTTAAATTATATAAACAAAAATATTATTACAATAAAACAATGGACATTATTTTACGGTTATTTTGTCAAACTAATTGTCTTAAGTCGAAAAGACTTATATTGCTTATTTCCTACAAATATTTGGAAATTCCTTGAGATCAAGAGTAGTTTCTTGTTGAAAGTTTCTTGTTTTTAGTATAATTCTATGACAAAGAGCCCACAACATTCAGCAAACAAGTGGCTGTTACAAGCAATTTGCTATTTACGTGAACTAACTCATTATTTCTCTTGAAAAATCATGGAAGGAAAAGTCTAGCTAATGGACAATCAAATATTTAGAGAGGGACTTTACGTGATCATGTCAGCTGATAGTGAAATGGAATGAGAGTAACAAGTGGAGGAAATCTCTTATTGATATCTAATCCTCATAGTAACTCTTCATTCACTACAGACATGTTATAGGCTAACAGAAACTAGAACTGATCTTTCAGACAGCTTAAAATGGTTCCTAGCTAACACTTCCGTTATACCATTCTCAAGTAACAACAATCACCGGAAATATTTCCCCAGAAAAATATTAAATTTCCAAGCGAGCAAACAATCTGCAATTAGCATGAAATGGATGAGGAGTTTTAATATCTCTTACATTAAAAGCTGTTCAGTGAAAATAAACATCTCAGGTCCAACGTAACCTTATCCAATACTATTACCTAACATTATTACATCAATTATTATTAGTTCTGCTCACGGCCTTCTTGGTAAAGGCCTTTGGAAAAAATCAAACATATTTTTTACAAACATAAATAAAAACTTTTTTTGAAAGAAAATTTCCTAAAACAAATTATTTTGTATTTTAAATTTCAACAAACTATTAAAACATTTTATTAATCGAACTGTTTTTAAAATTGATACATCTGAAGAAGCATTTTACTGTTTATTTCTTAATTTATTTAAGCTAATAGACAAATGTGCATACATAAGTGGACAAACACGCTATTTTTTATTTCCGCTGTAAACATAAATACAACATTGTTATAAGCTTCCTAATGACTAATTGAAGGTGTCTGGTTCTGAAAGAAAAAGCCCATATAACTTGACACTTTGAGTAAAAGAGAAGCCATTAAAGAGTGTCTGATCAGTGAATAAAGGGACGGCTCTGACCAGGATTAAATGGCAGACCTCTCCACAATTGTTTGTCCTGCTAAAATGTTTGAATCCTTATTGAGTCAGGAAGCCAGTAAGCACCCCTCACTTGCACTATTTCCCCCATTGCCACAAACAGTGTGTTACCCTCAGGGTAAATCTTCCATCAGTTGTAGAGGCAGTTAATAGAGGGCTGATCTCTGAACAGTCTGATAATGCCAGCTTTTCTCACATCTCCCTTCGAGCCTCTGTGAAACCTCTACCATTTGAATCTCCTTAAATACAGCCCCATTAGAGTGTTTAAAGGAGGATTACATTGTTAACATTTCTCCCAGCAAACAAATCTCTTAGCATCACAACATGAGGAAATAAATTCTACTCAAATCCACAAGTACTACATAAACATTAAAATAAACACCTTACTTAGAAGAATAAATCATAAAATCATCCCCATTAGAAAAAAAATGTTCAGAATATTAATTGGATTTAACAGATGACTATTTGCATATTTTTAAAACTTGAAAATAATTAAACCATGACGTTTTAAGATAGTTTTGTTCCAAACTATTTTTGGGGTATTAGTAATTAGCTTATCAGTATCAATAAGATTGCATATATATCTTATTATTATATTTAATAAATAGCGCCAGCATTTCTAACATGAATAATATTAAAATAAGGTTTAAAATGGATAAATGTCAAATGAGTGCAGTGCTCTTCAATTTCAAGTGTTTGCTCTCTATGTTTTCTATAAATACAGAACACAACTCTAAATGTTTCTCCATGACTGAACGAAGCTTTGGAAATTACCTATCAACATATGTGTTGAATATATCACTTGTAAACATCCAGCCTTTCTCAGTACAAGTCATTATCCTACAGCAGAAATGTCTAAATACTTCCTCGTGTGCGCACTTAATTCATCCTGGCAAGAGGGCCATCAAACAAAAAATACCCATGAGAACAGATGTGTTAGGTTAGGCTCCTGTCTGGGCCTCATTTGTCACAATTAACACAAGCGTGCCAATAAAACAAAACTCAATTAAAACATCTTACAAAGATGTCTTATGTGATTTGTACCACAACTTGACATCAAACAGCAATCCTGTGTTTAACTCTAAAGGACAAAGTACCTACAAAAAGTAAGAGCAGGCAAACTCTCTTTAACTAAATAAAAGATCAAGCAAAGAAGCAGTTTGATATGTGGACGATTGCTATTTGTTACCACCAATTTCATCTTAATAATTTAAGTGATTATAATAAACAAAGATTTGTTCAGACCAGAGACAAAGAATTAAAGCAGAAATTGCCACGCAGTATTCAGGATATATTGTGTGATTATCAAATCAAAGAATAGGCTCTGGTTCAATTTATTAAAAATACAAAAATGTATCAAAATGTTCCTGTTCTTGAAGTGTATAGATGATGTATATCTGAGTGTGAAGGACAAGTGATCAGAGGTTATTTGGAGGTATTGTTGAGTGATCAGGTCTAACCCTGTCTGAGATATGAGTATCAAGGGGACTGGGTGCTGGGTTTACTCAGGAACACTACCCCAAGGGAGTCTCTTTACAGCCTCTCTACTTCACCACTGGATTAGCCAGTGTCTAATACCACATGGATAACAAATCAAAGCTGATCCCCCCCCAGAAATCAAACGGAGACTAATTTAATGACAATTTAAATGAGACAGTTTGAGGCTGTGTGCTCTCAGGTTTTTAATATGACCCCTAACAAACAGTCCATGATATCCCCATTGTAACTGTAGACTCAACTATTCAAATTTACTTTTCTTTAAAATTCATATAATACACCAATGAATATTAAATTTAAAGGCTGTGGTAATTCATGTATCTTCTTTTGGACACAATTTGCATTTTAAGAATAAAATGAAAAGAATTCTTTCTTCATCAAATGAAATTTCCAGAAAAAATATTATTACATTTTAACAATGAAGATTGTTAGAAATTGACTGCATTTATCAAATGAGTTCATGATTGAATGGGTGGGCATATAGATTGTTTGATTGGGGTTTAACAACCTACTTCAGGTTTTTTCACTGACATGACGGCGCAGTATTAATAGACTTAAATATAAGTATCAAATATATGCATGATCATTTCATGTTGCCTTCGTTTCTTTTTCTTGAGAAGTTGGTTTGAATGTCTCCAGCGAATGCTCCGAGTGATAAGGTCTGACAGAGATTTATGGGTTTGAGAATTGTGGCAATAGCAGCCTCATGAAAAGTGGTGTCAGCTTCACACATATATCTATCTAAAGTCCATTTCAGGTCCCCAATGGCAGATGATCTGTGAGTTTTATTGCACTAATGTTGGCTTCATCCCCAATAAATAAACTCCCTCTATTCTCTCTGCCATTTGACAAAGACAAGAGATGTGATTTAAACTAATCTCCACATTAACAGAGAAAATCCATGAAACCCACAGCCATTAACAAACTAAACATTTTATCATTCTTTTAAATAAAGACAGAAAACAAATGAGATAATGGCAAAAATGTTAATGTTTCTTTAAAGTAAGAAATATCATATAGCAGAAACAATAGTGTTGTTACTCGGGAAATTGATCAATTTATAATTTTTAAAAGATTTATAAATCACTCACGACACAATTCATAAATGTCTAAGCAGCACCCTGAATCACTTATAAAACAGTCCACTAACTCACCTATAAATAACAGCACTGAATCACATATTACACAGTCCACTGAATCATTTATTACACAGTCCACTGAATCATTCATTACACAGTCCACTGAATCACTTATCACACAGTCCACTGAATCACTTATCACACAGTCCACTGACTCACTTACCACACAATGTTATGAATCCATTAGAAAACAATACACTATATCATGTATAAAACATTACATAAAATAACTAGCCAGGTCCACAGGATCACTCATACAACAGCCAAAGTTCACACAATCATTCATTTTACAGCACATGGAATTCCTTATAAACAACAAAGCAAATCACTTTGTGATCACCACACTGAATTACCCATAAAACAGCACACTGAATCACTTATAACACAGCACACTGAATCACCCATAAAACAGCACACTGAATCACTTATAACACAGCACACTGAATAACCCATAAAACAGCACACTGAATCACCCATAAAACAGCACAGTGAATCACCCATAAAACAGCACACTGAATCACCCATAAAACAGCACACTGAATCACCCATAAAACAGCACACTGAATCACTTATAACA
>JAVFBX010185535.1:3465-40568 GCA_034783855.1 Mopalia kennerleyi | reverse complement strand
TCGTTCGGAATCAAAACAAATGCAGAATCTAAACATTACTGTGTTGTGCTTTATGACGGGTATACACACTTATAAAGTAGAAAAGCGCGTCTGAAACTGGATCACAGACCTAAATCAACACTGTATACAACTTTTGGATTTTTTTTTTTTTTTGTGTAATTGCTTGTCGGGCAAGCAGCTTTTAATTAATCAAAACCTTCACTATCTAAACTTTAGACGTTGGACTTTCCTAAATGTTTTTGTTTCTGGCCAGGCTAGCAGCATATTTACCTTTAAGACAAATAAAAAAACCTTAAAATTCCAAAACTGAAAGCAAGAAAGACCTTTATCAAAATCAGAAATCAGCTGCATTTGCAGATTGTGCATTAGTACGACAGAGACATTCTTATTGTTTATTGTGCACACTTCTTTAAAAACAGTTATAAATCACATATAAACTCACCTAATATTTTGTTTCATTTATTGCGATTTTACGCAAATGCAAGGATTGTACCCATTGCCCTGTTAAGCTCACCTGATGTTATCGTCCTGACGTCAGCTGGGTGGGAAAAACAGTTATGATCTATGAGAGGATGAACGAAGGGATCTTTGTTTAACAGACGAACTGTTCCTCTGCTCTTAGGGTGCGATATCAAAATGTTCACCGAGAAACCATGTTTGTCTACATTGCCTCCAAACATAGCTTCCCACACCTGCGATTGTAAAAATTGGGAATTACTGTACTTTAAATCGCGTCATGTTAAAAAGACAATACTCAGGATTATCATGTCAAACACATACTAGTAGTCATCAAGGAAAACCATCAATGTTTTGATATTTCGCACATCCAGGTGAATTGAAAATTTAACGCCAATGGACACGACTTAGAGCTTAAGGATAATTTGCTTTTACAAGATGACAATTTAAGAGGTTTCAGCACAAGTAATCATATTGCTATAGATACTAATTTAATGTCTAATAAACTTCCCAATGACTCATAACTACATACACATTACACAACGAAAATCGCTTAAACTTACAACCTGTACATTGTGGAAAGCTAAGAGCTTCTTCATTAAGAAAGATAACGTTGCAAACATCCAAATATCGATGAAAGATACACCTAACTGTCTGCATACTTTCTGCTTCAAAGCACCAAAACTCCTGATATCATATACTTATAATAGGGTGTCTTGTTCTAGCAGAACTATTCTGAGTGTATAACTTGACAATCGTAGCAGCAAACTCTCTGATGTAATGTTTGAGGTAACACAAACTGCTTTCAGCCAGCATGGATGGATTAGAAACAAGGGCGCGCATGAGTCAATGCAGCCAACCCATGCTTTACATCGGGTAACTTGCTCAATTATTTATTGGATGTAGGACATAAATGTAATCCAGTGTATTATTTGAATACGGAAGAATTGACATTACTTGTGTGACTTGGATTTATTCCAGCTTATTGTCAAGTTTCGCATTACAATAATAATACTATTACTATAATGCGAAGCTCGACAATAATCTGGTTTATATAGACTATTTGAGAATGGAACATCATGACTGGTCAACTCGAGTGATTTGACATTTAAAGAGCATGGCTCTTCTGAATATCAGTTGTGGAGAGTCTACCTAACATGACTTGCCTTTCTTTAACCTGCAGCACTTGTATTGTTTCACCGAATGTACTCGTTCCAGTGTTTGGCAATAAACATGATCGAAATATACTTATATTGTAACCCTCTGTGAAACAGGGCGAGATTTTACTCTACATGAGAACAATTTCACTTAATTGGCGAGAGCTTAATAAGAGATAACTTTCATGGGAAAATTAATAATTTTTAATGTCCCACCATACTGCGAGTAACGTTACTTTTATTGCAGGTCATAGGCAGAAATCGTGCAGCCGCATGTTTTGTTTAATTTCAAGCAACACGTGTAGCTATCATATTTAGTATATACCAATGCGGATGAAGAAAAAAAGGAAGAAGTCAAAAGGCTAGGTTAAACGAATGTGTATGTGCTTAAGGTATGCAGTTTCCTCAAAACTTACGTCGTCTTTCATCGAAGTGATTTTTTTGAAATTAGCATCATCCCCGGACCCATACAGTGAACACAGATTAATCATCATGATGTCCGGGTTGGGGTTTCCCGGATCTTGAGCGTCTGTGCGCACAAGGGCCGACATGTCGATAATGTTTGTTGCATACGGTCCTGAAAATGGATTGGTAAGAGATCAATATTTTCCTTTCGTAGTGTAATATATTGCGATCGAAATGCCCTCAAAATTGAAGGGAGAGCAAAATTGAAAAGGTGAGCGACTAAAACAGATCGTATCTGTAGGTCTGCTGAGTTCAGGCTCTTTTCTTGGGCAAACTTTACTGGCACGTGGCTGGGGATCAGTGTAAGCTCTGCTTCTTTCTCCCGTTGTTGACTAGCTGAACCCTAGGCAAAACTGCCCTGCTTTCTTTCTGTCTGGCGTCGACGCTCCTCGCACTTCCTGTCTTTCCCAGCCTTTTGTTTTGGATCAAATGGTAGGACACGCGGTATAGTATCCCTTTTAACGAGTTCGGTTAGCTTTAAAGCGGTCAATTCAGGCTTAAGGTCACTTTCATAGTCGGATATGGCAAAATGTTTCCCCACACTCTCAAGTTCGTTAACCTGTGGAATGATGCACTTACTAGCAAATCTTTTTTCTGGGTTTTTTACAAGCCACTGCCAAAAAAAACCCCCAGAAACTCTCGAGAAACGGAATTATTTTTGCAGTAATCAATTCATAATTCACACACACAGGTGCCACGCAGCAGGTATAGACCATGTCATAAATGAGCTTTTAACGTTAAACACTGCAATAGCATATAGATGTTGTGGGTTACTTGCACCGCGTACGTTACTTCCGGTTTTTAATATTTCAATTACTTGCTTGCTTTTAATTAGTTCCTTGATCTAAGAGATGTATTGTTATTACAATGGTCACTATAAACCTGCGGGTCTTGACCCTTCAAATGCGTCTATTGGTGGGTCTGTTTCCATTTGAATTCATTTATGTGAGTCGCAGGAATGTCATATACCTGATAAGCTGGCGGGTCGGTATCTCAATTCTATTTTGTGAGCAAAAGCTGCGATAATAATGAAACAGAATAACCTGTGTTTGTTATTCCTTTTGTTCTTTTCCAATCCGTCAATAGGAGATTCCAGTGGCAAATGGAGACCAGGAAAACAGGGTTTCTTGTAAATATGTAACAAGGCCCATACAAAAATAACCACCGGTTACCTCTGATCAGTGGTTGACGCGCGTAAGTAAAAAAATCGACTGGTCGGTGATTGTTGATGACTGGTCGTAAGTGGGCGAAGGTGGGGCAACGGATCAGTCACACCCAGTTAGTTCGACCTTGTCGCAGATCATCCTTCGTGTGACTGCTGTGTAGAAAAACAGACTGCGGCTCTTCCTCAGTGATCCCCACACAAAACATACTCAATGAATCATTTCTCACCATATTTTGACCTCGGGGTATGGTCGTCATCATGTACGTCCGTCCGTCCGTTACCGCGATATATCCGAAAGGAAATCATGTAGGGCCACCAAATTTGGATATGTTGTATATCTATATAGTGAATTGTGAGAAGCCTACCGACATTGGGCATGCTCCTGACAGAATTTATGGAGTTATGCCCCTTTTTCAACTCTTTCTATATCATATCTGTGAAACAAAATCACGTTTGGCCAACAAATTTATATATATTATGTATCAAGAGAATTCTGGGAAGCCTATTGAAATTTGGCATGCTCGTCAAATGATTTACGGAGTTATGCCCCCTTTTCAGGTCTCATTTCCGTCTGTTCGTCCATCCGTTCATTACCGTGATCTCCGAAACAAAATCAACTAGGGCCACCAAATTTGGACATGTTATGTATCTAGTGGATTTGTCGGAAGCTTATTGAAATTGAGCATGCTTGTCAAAGAATTTATGGAGTTATGTCCCTTTTTCAACTTTTTTTTATATTATGATATTTCTGAAACAAAATCACATTTGGCCACCAAAATTTATATATAGGCCTACTATGCATCTTGTCAATTCTGGAAAGCCTATTAAAATATTATGGTGATAAAAGGAGCAGTAAGCTTTCTGCCATTTATTTTAGTGCGGTCAGTACACTATCAAAAGGTAAAAGTTCAATTAAATTAACAAAAAAGATGTAGTGTCATATGTGATCGGGGACGCTGGACACGATGGAACCACTTTAAAGTGCATAATCCTTCCCAAAATGCACCTAGAGGGCCCTTAAGCCGAGCGCCTTCTTTTTACACAGTAGCACTAGTTAAAACTCGTGTCATCATCAATCTTGTATCAAACATTATGTTGATAAATTTTCCTTTCTGTCATTTATTTTAGTACCTTCATAACAGTATCAATAGGTACTTTCTTGTGCTTCTTGGTGAGCCGAGGGGTTTTGGACAGTTGTCTGATTGCTGTCGGGTAACAATCAACAAAAAATGCACACAAAAAACCACTTCACGACTGGGAGATACCGCATAGAATATTTTTATAAGAATTGCTAACATTCTTAATGACAGTACACGAGTTCTTCAATAAACTGATGCCTTACCAGAACGAAGTTGTTCGTAACGAGCTGTGCTTTCTTGCGAATCGAATATTACTGGTGGTATTGAAATGGGATCTTCGATCTCAAACTCCAGTCCCACAATCCCGAGATGATCCTGGAAGTTGTCACCAACTGGGAGATCTGACACTGTCTCAATCTGAAAAAAGTCAAATCTTTGATACAATTCCATGATCACGGCCAAATTTATAAAGGTCTTTCCAAATGAGTTTTAAATCAGATTTAAAGTGACTCAATTCCAAAGATAATATTGGCAACTTATTTTTAAAAAAATATCTCGTATTTTTCCAATTCGTTGATTTTTTTTTTATTCACTTTACTACAAATTTGCCACTTTGCAAACAAGTTATTCAAGCTGTGACGTGAGCAGGTGAAATTTCCGTCCGAAGAATCCGAGTCGGATAATGCCGAGTCTGTACCGGAGATACACGATTCGTTGGAGAATAATAAAATGACGGCGATGTTTCTATAGATACTAATCACGCCTTTTTTCTCCTGATGACGTCACACGCTATCGCCGAGCTGTATGTGCTTATAAATGTTACATGTTTGAATCCCAATTTCTCCATAAGTTCGCAGATTTTTTTAATGAAACAAATTGAAAATCGTCCAGTGGACATTGATTTATTTTTATAAGTTTTCTAGGTATCAACCATTTGGGAAGACCTTTAAGCTCCCTCCATCCACCAACCAATTTTAATCGGCTCATATTGCCATGAGGCAAGGCTTTAACTATCATATAAATAGAGGGTCTAATAAGTGACCCAGAGATATCAAATTTATGAAGTGAGGGTAGTAATTTTCATCTATTCTGAACCTCTGGCAAGGAACAAAGGAAAGTGACTTCCCCAGTTTCATACATTTGGGCCATGAATTAGAGTAACATTGGTACATTCACATCTGAGTCTGTGTAAAGTGTCCATCAGACCGATCAGCATCTCCCTTGCTGTGCCAGTAGAAATAAAATATTTATTTAACTGAAATATGCTAGAACAAATAATAAGTTTTAATTCCTTTCAATATCTCACAATTAGTCTTTATCCATTAACAAAGTGTTACATATATTTGAAGACTTTTACACACATTGAACTGTGTTGTGGCGAGTGTTGCACTCTTAGACTTTAAATTTGGTGAAATTAAATCCCATCCATTGTCTTAAAAGGAGTAAGCTATATATCCAAGTTTGAAGATTATGTGCAAATTTAGTCCCTACTTCTCCTGTTCACAACACTTACAGGCATGAATGTTGTTAACTTAATAATACACACTTTGTTTACAGAATTTGGCTAAATTCAAACTCATCTGTCATCTTACATTGTAAGTTTGAAGTTAATTGGTGAATTTCTAATAGTAAATGTAGCTGGGGACAAAAAGGTAAAGAAGGATGAACAAACTGTTTGTTTGGGGTTTAACGTCATACTCAAGGGTATTTCACTTATATGATGACGGATTGTCCACTTTACCTCTATTTACATGTACCTCGATTGAGCTAATGGACTCATAGGCATCATTGGACAATTCAGTCATATTTTTCAATTTTCAAAACATTTCCAACTGACTGAAAAAGGTATATCAAAGCGCTGTCATCAACTCTGAAGACAAACCCCTAACTTTGTGAATAAGATAGAACCTCCACTCACCTCATGGTACTCTGCCACAGGTGTGAGATATTGTAAAATTAGCCTCTGTTTCATACTCAGGTCTATCGGGCTCATACAAGATGATCCAATCACATAGGGTTCCAGCTCCTTCCAGCTGCTATTACTGCATTCAACTACCAAATAGATTAATACAGATTAAATATTGCTTATTTCTTTGTTTGATTGAAGTTTAACGTCGTACTTAAGGGTATTTCACTTATATGACGATGGATTGTCCACTTCACACTGTTCCTTGCCTTATTATGGTGTAAAACCACCCTTGCGATTGCCGGAGCCACACCGATGACTCACTCATATACCTGAGGCACAACAGACGGACTCGACCCAGTGAACGGTAAATTGGAGTATGTTAAGATCACACTAAGCCATGGGCCTAATTAAATATTGCATACAATTGAATGGTAATTAGCCACTTAATGTCTACAAAGATCTTTTATGGAACTGAAAGTTACCCTTTTCTTCATATGTATGAAGCAGCATGTTATTATTTTAACCCTAATTTGCTGTTATAAATTATATTATTAATTAAACACAAGATTAATTTAAATCCTGATATATTTGGATACACCTTAAAGATATTTTGGTCGGATTCTAATTGCAAATTTTTACAATGCAATACTAATGGTTGTTTCACTCATGCCAGTGCAATGGGTGAAGGAAAACCCCCTTTGACTTCTTTGATGTTGGAATTAACACAAAAAATAAACAGGCATGAAGAGGCCACAAAACAACATTTTTACTAACATGGGACACTATCAGTGCGCGCTCTTTTGGAGTGTGCCCCAGTGGGTTCTGGAGAACGGGACCGTTTTAAATTTAACTCAGCGTCCCCTGCTGGACCAGGTTTGGCTGTTGATTCCATGGGTTCCTTTGATATGGAGAGATCCGAACCATCCTTCTTTTGGGCCTCATCCTTTTGGTGTGACAATCTTTGAGTTCTTGAAAACATAGAGAAATGTCTAGTATCTTCTTCTCTGGCCTTTTCTCTCTCTTCTTGTGCAGTTTTCTTGAGCTTGTGAAGTCGATTAAGTAAGATAGGTATCTGAAAAACAAATAAATGTAATTACCTTTGTAACAGTGGAAATGAAAGTCTGGGAGTTGACAGACTGGCAAGACTGGGAATCACCTATTGTCAAAAAGGGGGCATTGCAGGCAGTCCTATGACGTAGAAACAGTCAAGATTCATGAACTTTTTAGTAATTATGCGGCTTTATGCCATACTGTAAAAAAATTTTTGATGTCATTTAAAAGCTCCACTATCAAAAACTTTGTGACGTCAGAGGACTGCCTTGCAAGGATTACATTAACTCCCTTGCTAACTTCCTTAGCCTCCCCACTCCACACCTGAACTGAAGTTCCCACTCCAAACCCACACTAAAGTTTCCACTCCAAACCCACACTAAAGTTCCCAGTCCAAACCCACACTAAAGTTCCCATTCCAAACCTCCAGTGAAGTTCCCATTCCAAACCTGCCCTGATGTTCCCATTCCAAACCTGCACTTAAGTTCCCACTCCAAACCTGCCCTGATGTTCCCACTCCAAACCTGCACTGAAGTTCCCACTCCAAACCTGCCCTGAAGTTCCCACTCCAAACCTGCCCTGAAGTTCCCATTCCAAACCTGCACTGAAGTTCCCATTCCAAACCTGCCCTGATGTTCCCACTCCAAACCTGCACTGAAGTTCCCACTCCAAACTTTGAAAAGAATGTCCCAACCCTAACCAAGACAGGCAAACCCACACCCTCAGCCCACATATACCCTGTGATGCCATTCAGCATCTGTCAAACTTTTCATATAAGCTTATACATAACTGCAACTGACAGAAAAACCAGGCACACAAATACACAAGTCCTATTATGATATGATTTGAACTTACCAGAGCAGAATTGGCATCTTTAAATGTAGTAGCTATATCTTGTACTTCCATGGCAATGGCCAGCAACCCAGTTGCGTATGAGCACAGGGGTTCGTTGGCTGTCTCAGACCAACTTATCACCGTCTCCACAACCGATAAGTCCTGGGCAAGAAAACAGTTCACAATTTTATTCTGATCTGTATTTTACATGCATGTCATACTCAAACTGAAATGAATGTACGCAAGAGAATCTTCAGTGTTAAGAACAAAATACTACTATTTTTCTTTAAAATAAACTCATTTCAGCCAATTATGTAAATTCGGTGAAAAGCATTTTTGTGTATTTTGGGGTTACAGCATAGCACAGGATATTAATTTCTATGTGTTTTATAACATTTCATTGAATAAAAATCATAATTAGCACACTTACAGATTGGTCCAAAAAGGCCGAAATATCTAATAATGGTGAGATATCAAGAAGCAGCCGACATGCCAAAACATTCAATTCTGACTCAGCCCTGGATCTCATCAGGTATTCATCAGTCAACTATAATAAAAACAAAACAAGAATTTTCTTTACACATATCAGGCACCAATTCACAAGAATAAACTACAAGTAGCAGCGAAGCCCACCTAGACCATTCAGCCAACAGGCCTTTAGGTTGATACACCAAGTTCAGTACACGCAGATGTTTTTCATTATAATGTTGATATGTGGATGGTGTTGCTCTCCATGTAGGGACAGGGAATAAACATAAATTACCTGGGAAAGAATGTATAATTTTTTTTGCAATTAATTGATGTTTGTTTAATGCCATATGTGATCATCCACAAGCAGAAACAGTTACAAAGGAATAAATATGAGGCTTTACCTACATGAAATTGGCTGTATTTTAACAAAGTCCAATGTATTCGACACTTACTATACTACAAACAATTTAACAGATTGGAAATTAGACTGGATCAAGTCAAGCATAAGTTTTGCAAACTTACTTTATTCAGGAAATCTTCATTTTTTATCAATGTTTTTAGAAGATGTCCAAGTGCACAGGCTGGATTTGCCCTACCTGTAAAAGAACATTAACAACATTGGATACAAGAGAGATTTAATAGAAAAACAGGATGAGCTGTTAGCATGTTCTCCACTTAAGTCTAATTTTGAATGAAAATTTACTCATAATCCTTGTCAAATCCTCCATTTCTACTAATTTTTATCATTAAAATGTTAAGTGCACTTTGATTAACATATTAACTATAGGGGTTCATAGAAATGATAGTTAAGCTGGGGAATAAACTTAATTTGAGGTATCCTTTTAACGCATAATGCAGGGGACACAGGGGTGATATAATCGTCCAATCACGACAATTGCCCACATGTTGCCATGTGTGTTCAGGTCGGCAAATGCGATTATGATCACCGCGATCGGGCGATTATAATTGCCAAGGTGTCCCCCCACATTACTTTAAAAAAAAGACTCCATGGGCATTAAAAAATAAAACAAATTCAATATGACACTGAAAAAAATAAATAAAAAAATTCTATCCTTGTATCTCTATGAACCCCTGAACGAAGCTAAATTTTGAATAAGATTGATTGGTGCTTTACGCCACATATTTCACTCATATCATGAAGGTGGTGTATCTTCTGTACATGTATTACACTACATGTAGCTAAAAGCACAACAGAGTGTAAAGTGTTTTGCTACATGTATGTTGGTGAATTAATCTTGCTCCATATCAATGTAAACACAGTACTGCATTTATATTTTGAATAAACGAAGGAGAATAAGTTTCTTGCCTCCAAAGGGATTTGAACCCAGGACCTTTGGGTTACAGGCCCAACACTTATATGTATACTATAGGAGGGCAGTGTATTCAAACAATAATTGACATTAGCATAAACATAAAATGTGAAGTGTTTTGATAATGTTGGTAAGTTAATCTTCCTCCAGTGTTAAGTCAGGACATGATAATTACTCTCTATACAACTGTCCTTAGCCACAGTACCTGGGTTTCTGTCATCAAAGGGATCAGGGTCCATTTTGTAATAAGCTTCCGTCTCCTCCTCCACAAGATTAGCCAATCTAAAACATGAGATTAAAAAAAAAGTGATTACCGGGATGTGCAGAGATTACAAATTTATCCAAAATAAGCTGGAGTGGTGCTGTTGATTTATGTTGACTTTTGATTGATTGGTGTTTTACGCTGTGCTTAAGTGTATAATTGACACAAGCACAACGAAGATGTAACACATTTCCATATTGTTGGAAAGTTAATTTTCCTCCAGTGAAGTTAAGTAAAGAGAGCATCGCAACTACCCTTAGCCAGAGGGCGTTAACTTTTTATGCGACATGGTAAAATTAGATATATTTTCCAAAATTCCAAGGGAGATAATTAGGTATCTATATTTTCACATACTTTTAAAACATGCAGGCCTTAAGTTGGTGATGTTTTCAAATTTTTTACATAAAATTCTGGGGGGAGATTTGTTAACTGTCTTGATGCTTTCAAATTGAAGAGGTGACAAACGTCTGCTGTGTGGTAGATTTTGCCACACTAGTGAGTTTTTTATACCGATTTCTTGACAAACGTTGTTCGGATTACCATAAAAGATGATGACGTTACCATAGGCTAGTCCTGGTATAACTGATAAGTGATAATTTATATAAGCTTATGCATACAGACTAACGTCAATTCTCAGTTATGGTGGACCCTTCATCTATAACTTACTTGAGAGTTTATTTGCAGCTCCTGTGTCCTTGAAATCACATATATTATCAAAATACAACCACCACAGACGGTCCACAGTAATCAATAAAGTATAAGCTTTCATTTGCAACATCTTTTATGGTAATCCGAACAAAATTTGTCAAGAAATCGGGATAAAAAACCCACTAGTTGGGCAAAATCTACCACACAGCAGACGTTTGTCATCTCTTCAATTTGAAAGTAGACCTGTCCGAGAATGACTTAATGAAACTACTTTCAAATTGAGGAGTTGACAAATATCTGCTGTGTGGTAGATTTTGCCATACTAGTGTTTTTATCCATATTTCTTGACAAAATTTGTTTGGATTACCATAAAAGAAGATGCGAACGAAAGTGTATACTTTATTGTATTTTGGAAATATATGAGATTTCAAGGGCACAGGGGCTGCAAATAAACTCCCAACATTAGTCTGTATGTGCATATATGAATTCTCAGTTATACCAGGACTAACCATAGGCCTAGGCCTAAGTGCAGTACCTTGTCAAAATTGGCACCAGTACTTGGGGTCTGCCTTGTATTTTTTCTTTTTCCCAATCTTCTAAAATAGATGTCAGCGTTGACATCGAATCCAATGCTGCCATTTTGATTAGCCTTATGTTATCTTATATTGAACAAATCCAGAGAATTACAAAAGATGACAGGCTTCGGAAGGGTCCTTTTAAACCACGTGTTTTAGCAGTGTTTTGTTGTTGTTGTAGTAATCCTTTTGACACACAACATAGTAAAGTAAGATGTCATATCTTTGCTACTGAATAAAGCACACCAACAGACAATTGATGATAAATCAAAACGATTCATGTAAGGTGCTGCATGAAATAATTTAAAATATCGAACAAGTTTTTGCAATCCTCCAGGCAGAAAATAGCAAACAAGGCGCTAAGTTAAATGCATTACAAGCACTGTTTCCTAAACCATTCTATTGTCTGATTTGATTGGCTGCATTCGAATACAGCGCCCTCTGTCTGAGGTTTTGCGGCGTGGGCTTTCTCTCTGTGCTTTTGTTGGTTTACAGAGATTTCCGAAAGAAAGAATTTTTTAAACAGAATCTCACCACTTTGGTAAGTCAAGTTGGTAAGTAAAATGTCGCACAAAAATCATGTTAGTATGCACAATTAATATGAGAATAATTTGTGCAATTTTGGTGGAGAACGGCTACGTTTTAATCGCTGAAAATAAAGCCGAAAAATATAGCACAGACAAAACATGGAGGCCTCGCCGCTCGCTACCTCTTGCCGTCAAGACGATAATCAAAATGGTCAAAAATTCACATTTGTTATTCAAAATTTTCTTTTGTTTTTGTATGAAATTTATTAAGGGTCTTTGATGCAAGATTATAGCGCAGGATTTTATCAATGGGTAAGACTCCACAATATAATAAGAGTGAGTAAGACAGCGAATGCTGTCCACACATGCTAAAACATTTAAAAATCACCAGAAGCCTCATAAATTACTGTACCTTTATATAAAGATCTAATGGGAACTTTGTTTAATAATAGTCTTTTTTGATAAGGAAAAATAAGACTTCTACCAACTATTTTTAGAATCGAGCAGGGGTTGCTCAATGAGCAATTAAATTTTTCTTACTAAATCCAGGGGTGAGGTAATGTGTGTAATTTCATAACTCCCTACTTTTAGATACAATCCCAATTATAGGGACCATTTGCAGAGAAGCATGTGGATGGAGTGACTCCACAAATAATATTGAGTCAAAATTTGTCCTTGAGTTGTCGCCTTGCTTTCAGAGTAAGATTAATCATACATTAGCATGCTAGTACAAACTATGTACTGGTATTTAATGATTTAAAAAAAATGTATCTTGGTAAATTGCTGGCCATCTAAGCATGACAAAACTGTTATGTTTATAGAAAAAGGTAAAACCTGCACTACATGTATTGTTGCAAGCTTACATTTTTTTTAAAGACGTAATATTATAATGTATAAGATAACATCACCCAAAAAAGGCGATAAAGACCATAGATGAAACACAGTTAACTTGTCCCCAGAAGATTAAGAAAAATGGGGGGAAAGGTTGCCAAGAAAAACAAAAAAATCTGAATATTGCGCTAAATCTCACTAGCTACCAGTACCACATTATTCCTTAAATACTTGAAGCTGTGATATAGAAAGCAATATAATATAGTTACAAAGGAATATAACTATTACACATTAAATAAATAGATTTCACTTTGAGAATGTATATTTTTAGAGCTCACACCTTAAAGGGAAAGACAACTTACTGTTTTTCAAAAACACCGTCGGTCACCACTGTGACCAGTGTGTCTGTTTGCTTGTATGTACTGGAAGGCATCTGTAACAACCAGCGTATACACAAGCTTGGTCATCCAAGCACAATGTCAATCAGTTGAATAAGCTTACATATCAAAATAGCTCTTTGAGTAACACATAAGCTTACATTTAGCATTTTGCCAGCTGACATGCGGTTTAATAAAATCTGGTTTTTAGTACCAGGTTGATCATATGTACAACCTCCATAGGAAATTTGAGAAATTTAAAGCTGTGATAAAGACTTTTCATGAAACTTCTAATTTTGTGTAGACTGCAAATTGTGAAGATGTTATATCTGCATTGTCAAATTGTTCACAATATTTCTCTTTTATGTTTCAGTTTTATAATCATGCCTGCCAGGAAAGGAAAGAGAGAAGCCTCGTCTGACGCTGCCGTAAGTTACTGTCTAGACTGTTTTTTATTGATTGAAAGGTGTACATCAACAGCCACACATTTGTCCTACAGCTTCAGAAAGTTGCTTAGCAATGCTGTCTTATCTTAGCACTGGAGGGTAATTGACTTTCCAATTTTATTGCTATTGTACCTCTGCAACGTCCTTTCAAGACCCCATTTGGTCCTAAACACTTGGGCATACTTGTTGTTGGTAGAGACTGCGAAGAACCTGGTATTGTAGGGGTTTGCTTGCTTTATGTTTTGTTGCAGCTGAATTATCACAGATTTCATTTACAGCAAAAATGTGACTAGTGAACTCTTAAATGTAATCTTTAGTCAAGTGAAAGGATATTGTGGACTGAAATGTAGAAGATGGGTATATTTATTAATACAAAATAAAAAAATCATTCAGGCAACTGTATGAAGTGTCAGTTTTTCTAAATAACTCCTTTATCTCAATTATTTTGTAGCTATTAAATTAAGGGGAAAAAAAGAATAATTTTTGTTGGTTTTATTTAGGAGAAAACGCCTGCCAAAGTGAGCAAATCTGAAGATGAGGGTAGTGCTTCACAGTCAGAGAAGGTAGGTTTTTCTTGTCACAGATGTAGGATATATCTTACAAACAAAATTTAAAATGTTGAATTTTTAAACATAATTATAAACAAAATTGAGGATACATGGACTTTGACTGCACTCTAACTTACTGATTTACATATGAATTTTATTGACACTTCTATAACTTCTCCAGTTCTCAAACATATTTATGTGAAACTTAAAGCCCTCTGGCTAAGGGCAGTTATTTGAAAAGTAGCAATGCTGTCTTTACTTAGCACTGGAGGATAGTTCATATTCCAACATTATGGAAACGCTTCAAATCTTGGTTGTCCTACTGTCAATTATTGTTGAAATACGCTGCCGACATATAAGTGAAATACCCTAAAGTACAGCGTTAAACACTGAAACATACCCTTTGTTTACTATGATACTTTAATGCAAGGACACATTATTTTTTTTAGTCTCCTGCAAAACGGGGCCGTGGAAGACCAAAGTTACCTGACAATTTAAAAAGGACGGTGAGAGAAGTTTTGTTTCTTTGTTTGAACCTACCCCACATTGATTAAGTACCTACCACACATTGTTTATAAAGAGCAATGAACAAATTGGGGCACTCGTTAAGGCATGGTGGTGTCCTGAAACTAACCCATATGTAGGTTACGTGCTGTTTTCCAATTGTACATAATAATGAACACAACTGAGCAGTTATAACAACAAAAGCCTGTCTTTTAGAGCAGTTCATACTCACTCCATTTTGGACTTGCCCCGTCGGGGAGCGGGTTGGCCAGTCCTGCAGAATACTCTCTCGGCTTCCTCGGTCGATCGTAAGAGGCGAGAAAAGGGGAGCTTTCTGTTGCCTGCTGTTCTCAGAGCTAAAGGGAAACAGGAAGCTGATCTGTTTGTATGTTTTATTTTTGTCTCCGTCGTCACATAAGTGAAATACCCTTGAGTACGATGTTAAACACCAATCAAACAAACAAACCATTTTGGACTTAATCTGGAAATAACTTAGAAGTATCTGTCACAAAAACTTGTGCTGTTGTCTTTTTTACAGTAATGATTATATTTCGTCTGCAGAGAGCTGGGAGGAAGCTTCCTGTTGCTCTTGAAGCTGTCTTTGTTGCCAGCTTGCCTGTGGTGTCCAGACAAAAATTTCTCATAAACTCAAATTGATATTGCCTAAAACTCAACATTTTTAGCTCGCCTATGGCGCACAAAATGTACAAGTACTCAATTTCACCAACTTTGAATCGAAAATCCACTGTTAATTCTGAATTTTATAGCTCGCCAGTGGCCGAAATCAGACAAAACTCAATTTCTCAAACAAAAGTGAATATCAAATTAAGTTTGCCGTTATTTTTCAGTGTCTATAAAAAACCCTGGGTGTCCAGGGTGGTTTTCTTTGCCCTTGATTAAGCTGGCACACCATCATCTGAGCAAAACAAATCTAAATTCAGTGTCAAATCAAACAGACAATAAGAACATCCAATGACATTTTTCATCTCTTTGCGTTAAAGGGGTAATTATCATAATAAATATACCTGACCACCTCCACTCCAAACTCTGAAAGACTGATCACTATTTCTGAAGTAGTCCATCACAGTGTAATTAAAAAAATGTTAAAATATTCTTAACTTTGACATCAGTGCCAAACAATTGTTTTAAATAAAGAGAAGATTAAGCTGGCTTGTTCTAGAACTCAAAAATGGTAGAATCTGTAGTTCCACATTAATAAAGAAACTAGCTAGTTACGTCCTGTCATTTAGTCATTTAGAGCAGTTGGTTTGAAGAGAAGCAGTGCTGTTTTTACGTAGCATTGATTGGAGGAAGATTAACTTTCCAACAATATCAAAAGTTTACATTTTATGGTCGTGCCACTGGCAATTATTGTTGGAATACATCACCGCCATACAAGTGTAAAACACCAATCAATCAGTCAATTCTGTCATTCAAATTGTTTGCTACAGCTTGATTTATCTCAACACTGTTATTATCCATTAACAAGGACTTGTAAATTGAAAGTAATGGTTATTGTTATGTTTTTTATTTTATTTGACCAGGCTGCAAAGTCCCCATCTGGCAAACCTCGTGGCAGACCAAAGGTAAGCTAAGTCTCACCTCAACTAGTTCATGACGCACCTACACAGACACGCACCAAAAAATCCTATGGTATCATTTAAAGAAAATTAAAATTAATGATATGAACTGTGAGTTAATTTTACTTACCATTTACGTGATTCTTTTGCCTGTCGAATCAATAAAAAAACAAATGGCTTTGTTTTTAGTAGCTTTGGTATACATGTTTATTTTTAGTCTTTATTGTTTTAATATGGTATCACTTCTTATGCTTTTTGTTGCACAATACTGATTAATAATTAATATTTTTTGTTTGTTTCAGGGATCCACCAAGGTAATTATTAAAACAATAATAAAAATCAGACATGTGGGACGGTAAGAGGAAGCTTCCTGTTGCCCTGGTGCACTTCGATTAAAGAGACAACGCTGATCAGTTTGTTTGTCTTTTTATGGCGTCTTTTGATTGTCTTCTCTAATGTTTATTGGCAGGGACATCGACACAGGTGACAGGCATGCTCTTAAGTAACTTTAACTATCCTTAAAACATTCCTCATGTATGGAGTTAAAGCTATATCAGGCATTGAAAATCAGATGCATCAGTGTGCTGTTAGCCATTGGGTGTCCTCTTTGCTACTCATTGCCCTAATCATTGGCCTCAAGCCAAGCTTGTGTTGGGGCGATAGACTGAATGCTTTGCCACATAGTCGAGAGGTTTATTTAGCATGACCACATTTTGGCATTGCACATCCGTCCGGTAAACTTTTTGTTTAAAATTACATTTCACGACAAGTTTTGACAAAATCAGTTTAGCAGGATTTCAAATGACTTCAAGTCCTGTGATTGTCCTGTCTTCTTTCTCTCTGTTGCCCTGTGGGGGAGCGGGTTGGCCTGTCATGCAGAATACTCCCTCGGCTTCCTCAGTCGATCGTAAAAGGCGAGAAAAGAGGAGCTTTCTGTTGCCCTGGTGTTCTCAGAGCTAAAGGGAAACAAAGCTTATCTGTTTGTCAATTAATTTTTGTCTCTGTCGTCATATAAGTGAAATACCCTTGAGTACAATGTTAAACACCAATCAAACAAAATCTTTCTCTCTGTTTGCTGCCAGCGTTTGTCAGGGTGGATATCCTCACCCATTGGACTAATTTGAATAATTCTGACCATTTATATAAAAAACAAGACTAAAAGATTTACAAGTAAGATTTGTCCCTTTGCCCTCTGGCTAATGGAAATATGTCACTAACAAAGTTATGGGGTCTATACTTTGTACTGCACCAGGATGTCTAATGCAAATCAGTTTGTATCTGGCTGTGTCTGTTATTTTTGCTACTACTGAGCAAGATATGAATAAGGTACATTTAATCATAACATTAAACACCAATTGGCCGATCTTGGAATTCTTCTAGCTGTAGAGGCTTGAGTACGACGTTAAACACTAATCAATCAAATCTAGCTGTAGAGGACGTTGTGATGTTTAGACATCTGCAAATGTTTACAGTGAGACTTACATTGTTTGCAAATGTTTACAATGAGCCTTGCACTGTTTGCAAATGTTTACAGTGAGACTTGTGGTGTCATCTGCAGATGATTACAGTGAGGATCTTGAATTGTGGCGGATGGTGGAGGGAGCTTCATGTTGCCCTGGTGCTTTCTGAGCTAAAGGGGAACAGGAACCTGATATGTTTGCTTTAGTAGATTTACTTCACCTATTTGGCAGGCATGTAGTCATGAGAGTGAAATAACCTTAAGTACGGTGCTAAACCCCAATCAAAAAAAATCTTAAGTTGTCATGTCATCTGAAAATGTTTACAGTGAGGCTCTTGATGTAAAGGCCCCGTGGGGGAGCGGGTTGGCCAGTCCTGCAGAATACTCCCGCGGCTTACTAGGTCGATCGTAAAGAGGCGAGAAAAGAGGAGCTTTCTGTTGCCCTGGTGTTCTCAGAGCTAATGGGAAACAGGAAGCTGATCTGTTTGTACATTTTATTTTTGTCTCTGTCATCATATAAGTAAAATACCCTTGAGTACAACGTTAAACACCAATCAAACAAACAAACCAACTTTAAGTACGACGTGAAACAAGAGATAACTAACTGATTGATGTATTTATTTTGTTAAATCCAAACCAGTTTGTAAATAGATCAATTACACTCAATGTTAACACTAATTGTGTTCTTGTGGGATAACTTTTTCAAAAGGGTCTCTGAACATCGTACCTGATGTAGTCGAGTGTTGTGCCCAAAATAACCAATGTGCTGTTGATTTTTTCGATGACACAACAATTTCATAATTACCTTCTATATTTTCAGATCACATAGTGATGACCTTATCTTTGAGAATGAACAAACAGGATTTTGTTTCCACGAATTTCACCTTCTTTAGTTGCGATGTCCACCGACAGTAAGTCTTCCTTTTCTAGTCTTCTTTTCTTTTTCAGATCAATTTGTTCATATTAGGTGTTAAATATATGAGCCAAATGTTGTCAGATCGAGGCAATACATTGGTATTCTGAACAGTTAGTGATCTCCCAGAATGCACATTTGGCAAGTTTCTCGATTTGTTTCCCTCCCCTGCTGGATATCCCTTTGGAATCTTTTTCATATGCCGTCAATTTGTGTCCAATCACATATTGTGTTGAGAGTGATTTACAGTGGTAGCCGGTCACATTGTTAGGCTAAGCACTGACTTAAATTGAGACTAGTGCTCTGCATGCAAACTCCCAACAACACTGTATCACTTGAGACGTAATTGGTTTGAATTCTCTTGGGTGATTTCTGTCTGCTAAAGTGTGCCCTGGGGAGAGATTTGTGAAAATAAAGCTGGAGGTGCAAACTATGTTCTGCATGAAGAGTCCCCTTCAAACAAACTACTGCAGAAGAGGTGCAAATGCTGGTGAGGACAACATCTTCAATCCTAATCTCTCTTAATCCTGTTAAATGGAACAATTAATCGGCCAAATTTCTGAAACTTTTCATAAAGTTTCTGAATTCAAATTCAACTTTCTTCCATCATTAATCATATGATCAACACCTTCGATTTATAAGTGAGACACTCTTCAGTATGGTGTTTCCACATATACACACTACTACTATTGGAAGGAATATCCAATCAAAGCTAATTACCAGCATAAAGCTGTATAAAACAGCATTTCAAAACTCCAAATCAAGAATAATGAATGTTTTGTGTAAGTAGGATGGATATTTGATGGCTGTGTCTGGTGTATTTCTATGCTATTTGTGGTCCTGACCTATGTGATTCTCTGAAGTACTTCTTGCATTCCTGGGTTCTTCTTGTCAATCCCACCAATCTTTGTCACAAATCTTCTTCCAAAGAAAGATGTCGCCCAGAAATAACCCCTGTGGGTAATTGGTTTTTCCTGGTTGACCAGGGGACTGTCTTGGTCATAACCTCTATCAGGGGACTCCAATCGTGATAGCTCCTCATGTGGGACAAGAGGCTCTTACTCAGGGTGACAAGTGACAAATATCTGTGGTTTAAGGCAGTGAGTGTGTCACCTATTAAATCCAGTCAAAGTGCTCCCTTCTAATGAATGTCCAAGAACATCTGTGTTCAGCTGATTCATTATTAAATGCATTATCAGATTAAGCTTTTAGGGTCATTAGTAAGCTACAAGGCATTGTTAAACTGGAACTTGATAGCTGACCAATATAACATGGGTTAATCTTGTCTCAGACTTTGGTTTTCTGTTAGATGGTATTTCAATTCTGTTAGTACCCTTGAGTACGACGTTAAACCTTAATCAAACAAACAAAAAATCAATTCTTTTAGCTGGTATATCCTATCAGTTTCTAAATATTCTCCTTCTTTGGATCCATGAAAAGTTAACAAATTTAAAAATTACTATCTGATCACCAAAACTACATAGTTTAATTGCTATAAATTATTGGTTTTATTGTTAGACTGGGTTTAGAGATGACAAGATAAGTTAGTTGTGCAGAGTTTCTTCTTGACCTGCATTGCCCTCATTCTGAGGACAGAAGTAGGCTTTGTCCAGGAGAGATTTCTAGGATACTCTAAGGATTTGTACCCGGCTATGGTACAGTCAAATTTATGATACAAGATAACCTTGGGGTTACAAAGAAACGGGGGGGAATAATACCACAGAGAAGTTTTTTTTATCAGTTTCCGAGATATCTTTTCTGGTTGTTACTGTCCATGTTGAACTAGGCAGATATGAATAGGTGATAAGAATGCAGGCTCATGAAGGGTTGTCGATGGTTCTGGTAGAATTGGTAATAACTCTGAGCTGACACTGCTCAGCCTCTTGCACATTTCCCTTGGAGCAACGTAATTTATTTCTCCTCCAAGAGAATCATCATTATGTGGGTGAGCTGTGCTATTTGTGGGAATATTGGAGTTACTCGTTTGACAGTCTGAATGCATGGCAAATAGTTTTACCCTTCCATACCATGTGGTGAAGGTTGCAGATGCAATCAACCATTCCTGTGCTTTACACTATCGTAAACTGTGTCTTAACTAGTAACTTTTTCAGAATGACTGCTGCTGTCCGTGTAGAGGAATTTGGTTTGACTTAATAACAATCAACAAAACAGATCATACTTAACGTGCCTCTGTCTACTTTAAGATCTCCTCTTTCGTGGTCTAGTTGTTTGGCAGACTTCTTGAAAATATCGTTTTACAAATTATTCTTTGACTTAAAATAGAGGCCTTTTGTTTAAGCTTGTTTTATCATATTAGATTAGACGATACTTAGGTGCGCTTTTACCACACATCATCAGGCCTGTGCTGTAATCTTTACTGATAGAACCTTAAAATCGGTCCTCTTAAATGTTGTCACATAACCTAACATTTGCATTTTCCCTGGTTTGCTGATTTTTTAAATACATAAATATGCCTTTGTGAAAACAAACAGCAAAATTGCTTTAAAGTACAATTTTCATGGATAGTAAATGACAAAATCAGTGACAAAATGCAAATTTAGATGAAGACTGCAAACAATTTGGGAAAGCTATAAAACGGTCCTTCTAAATTAAGTTTGCATAACCAAGGGGAAACCCTGTTCTGTCCGTTCTCCCCAACAGCAGTGGCCTGTATATGTAAATATGTTGTTTAGCTATTTTTGTTTCGTTTAGTTGTCTTTTAAAAGTTTTGAGTGTTTGTGAGGCTATCAGTTTAATAATGCCTTGTGTACATCTAACATCCTCCAATACGGCTCTCTATGGCTTGAGGTATTAATTTCCACAGCCCCATTACACTTCAGCAACACCAGGCTTTTGCCCTCAGCTATTCTTTAGATCTGCTCCCTGCTATTTAAACTTCCAAAGACTGTGTATTATGTGAACATTTTATACGCTGTCAAAAGCCACAGTGTTTTTATATTGAAATTATCACACTCTTATGAACTAGTTTTGTGGTGAATTAGAGCACGGCTAAGAAACCCTTTTTTTGATCACCCGTAGTCGCCACAAAGGCCTGACTGAAAGCCGTAGGAGCAAATTGCAGCATTTGGAAGTATGACTGAGTAAAATGTTATGTTAAAATTTAATCCTCTACTTCAATTTCCTGTATCAAGAATCTAATTTCAGTAAATTTTTGATTAATTTTGGAATTAGTTGTGATTTATAGTTTAATTAGAAATCCAACCTTTCCCCCCAAAAAAATTTTAATCAGTCGTTGTGGACTCGTCATTGTTTAAAAATGTTGCCTTTTTTGCATCTTAATTCCTTGATGAAGAAATAATGTAAGGCAACTTGACATTTTGATTGTCTGGCGTTGAACTTTTCTGCTAAAGTGTAGAATTGTTTAGATGTGAATGCCATGGTCACAGGCACTGACACATATGTTATACAGTTCATCTAATTTGGGAAGCTTATCAATGGTTTAAAGCTGCCATTAGTTCCAGAATGACACAAGATTGCCCGTCTGGTTAGTTTTAAGCCAAGCATTATTTGCTAATGGTGAAAATAACCTGAAAGGACCTTTTGGTTGGGTTTGAGTTTTCCCAAGGTTTTATCAGATAGCTTAACCTCTGGGAGTACTGGATGATCAGACAGAAGGACTGCCCTTTCTGGGTGCCTTAAATTGGGGGTGCTGATAAAAACCCATTCCCTGTCAACTAGCCTAACTTCTCACTAGTTTCCAGGGTCATCACAAAGATCTGGGTTTGAAATTGGAGCTGTACTGATGTCAACCTTTAAACGTCTCTCGACAACTGTGAATGCTTAACAGTCTTAAATAATCGCCCAAGCTAGCAATTAGAGAGTAAAAATAACAGACAGGAAGTAAAAGAAACCGCGACTGTTTAGAATTTCACTTTCTTCACATAGAGGAACACTTACTCTGAAAAAAAAATTAGAAGAAAAAACGTTCTTTGTTTCATTGTTGTTAATATTTTTTTTGCAACATGGCCCAGACAAATATTCAAGTATCCCATTTGGAACCTTTTGCCAAATATTTCCTTAAGAGAGTTTGCTCTAAAAACCTTTACTTTCGAGTGAAAATAATGTCTTTGCTACACCAGCTCGCTTTGTTGAGGTAATTACATGACAAAGTACTAAACATTTCTTACTGTCTGACACAAACAGGAGACCCTTGACGTTAATCACTGGTGGACTTTGCTCACACACGCGGAATAATGTTTGTATAAACATGTGTTATGTATACAAAAAAACAACAACTAATGCCATTTTTGGTGTCATTGATCAAAAGTCGTTCCTACTACTACTAGGTGTTTCTTCTATAGACTGTTTCTGTTAGAGTGAAAAATAGACTGGAAATGACCACATTGAGGAGCTCAGAGAAAGGCTCATATGCTAGTGTTTTAAGAGATGGCTGGACAGCCCTCTAATTTCTATGTCTCTACCTCTCAAAACAAATTGGCTTGACTCTAGTTAAGGTGATTTATGTTTTCTACTATGAAGTTTCTTGTATCAAGCTGAAAGCTATTGGTGCATGTTGGTGGTATTTGAGGGAGCATCATTCCCCACACTAGAGGAGGCACACATACAATGAAAACACAACACTCTTATCATAACATTTCAAGCTAGGTGTCTTCACAGACAATTTTCTGTTTTCTCCTTAAATGTGTAATACATAGAACTAGCCTGCGAGTCTGTTTTTAAGTGACATTTTTACTCATGGCATTTTGTTTGAGAAGATTATGTCGCCTCTTTTTTTACTTTTAGGACACATTTCAGACTTATAAGGTATCGATTTCTGACTGCTAGTGTCTGATGTTATCAGTTGTTATACTGGTTGATTGCTTGGTGCAACACCATGTTTCGCTAGTCGCAGATTCCGCTAGTCGTAGATACTGCTCCCACTCCACTTGTCGTAAAACAGCTAAAGCCATGGTCCAGTCCTCCTAGTATTGTAATATTTATGGAGATTCATTGCTCAGTAGAATTGACTGTATTATAAGAGGAATAAAGACTGTGGAACCTTCTGGTAAACTGACAGGACAAAAGGAAGTGTCTCAGACAGAGACAAGACACCAAGCCTGTAGAGAAAGCTTTTAAACCATCTTTATTATTCTCTGGAGAAATTACAAACACTTGATAGATGTCTAGTCTTGTAGCTGTAAGAAAGTCTAAAGGTTTGCCTTCCTTCTTCATCTGACAGCCTTCCAATGACAAAGTCCAGTTTCGTTTACAACTGACAGTCATGTTTTTATACCTACCCAGCTGTGTGTCAAGAATTGCATATAGTTTAGTTTATACCAATATGCCCGGCTAAAGTTTGAATACAAAGTATTGTATTGACCCATAGACTTTTTTCCCTGACTTTCAACATTGTTTGTGTAAAAGTTTTTTAATATTTACATATACAAATATCAAATTTCTCAACTTTTGATAAGATGAGTAAATTATAGCCGATAAAACCTTAACCCTGTTTATGATAACCCTCAACTTTGGCCCAAACTTTGCAGAAACTAGCCTTAGTTTGTTTAAATTTCTACCGCTTGTGTAATCTTTGGGAATGCTCTATGACACAGAAGCACAGTTCTTATTAAGATGTAAAATCACATTAAACTAAACATCGTTTTGAGTGATTGGTTTTCTCTTTGTGTGAGCTGATCACATTGCCTGCATTTCAACAACAACAAATCAAAATAAAAAAACTTGTGATGTGATTTTATTTCTCACTTTGTGTGGATTAAGCTAAATTGAGGAAGGCTCTAATCCTGTCGATTTAAACTGATTCCTGACGAAACTGTAACTGTCTTCTCAAATGAAATCAAGAATAAATTGCATACATTTTGGACAACTTCGCTAAATTTGCATTTTTAGTAACATTTAATTTTTTTCATTTTGCCTCTTTCTTTGATATTGTAAGGACTGTGTTAAAATAATCCTGCCTGTGGTTTTATCTCTGGTAACGTGGTTATGAGTAATGATAGTGAACTGGACAGTAATTGAACCCAGCACCACAGTTTAAACACCTCGTATTTCTTCTTCTTCTATAATACAATTTCCAATTTTATAGATTTTTGGGGGGTAACTTGTAGGCCCTAGTATTGAATTTGAAAAAAAGCTGTTACTTTTCGCCTTATTGAAAAGGCATGTATTTACGTTAAACTGATATAATTCATTTTTGTTCCCTCCACATTGAGCTCGACTGATTGGAGATTTCTCACAATGTGGATTACCCAGGCTGTTGACTCAACCGATTCTATTGAAAACCATAAAAAGGCTTAATGGTTCCGCCCAAATGTGATCTTAATGATCGCGCGTTTTGGTTGACGCAATGACTAAACGCTTCCTGGTGTGAGGCATGCTGGGTGGTTTGCTCTGGTGAGCTGTCTCAACACTAGAGGTTCAGGAATTTGCCAATTTTTCACGTTTCCTTCCAATGGTCTGAAGTTATCTCTGATCGGCGCAGACACAAGAGCGAGGAATGTGGCAAGTGATTCTCATTAAGACCAAAGTTCCCTCACATCTCCTGTTTTATTGCCTGTTTGTTTTCTAACGTCTATTTTCCCTGATAATCCAGCCTAGCCCCGTCCCCATTGTGTAGAAAGATACCTCCTTGTGAGCTGTCCCCTGTCCACAGATCCATATCCAGCCAGGACTTAATCTTTTGTTTTCATCATGCTCTTCACTAGTTTCCAAGTGTCTTTTATTCAGACGGCTCCTGTTTCCGTGTAATCAAAAACTCAGACGTGAACTTCAACTCGTGCAGCCAGCAATACAAATATTCCCTCCCCAGCTACTCGTGCTTTCTATGAAAATCTCAAAATGGCAGTTTGATCGTCGCTAAAAGATGTGACAAAGAGAGAAAAAAGAAATACAATGTGGATCAAATGTGAGAATATTTTATGGAGCAAATCTGAAGACAAGCCGTTGGAAGGTTTCCCTTGTCGTATTGTCTCTATTTTGAGAAGAATGCCGTCATGATTGAATGAGCGGCTTCTTCAGCTCAGCCTAGGGCATTGTAACATCTAAAAAGGCAACAAACGGAGATGTTTGAGGCAGACAGTAGTCTGATTGACGGCAGCCACACTGGTATTAACGGAAGTGTTTTACGCTTTACCTAATGCAAAGCCAATACGTCTGTTGATACCATGATGAGACTGTTCCAGACGCACTGATGATAGATTCAGAAATAACCAAATACTCCCCCATTTCAGGTTCATATCCACTATCTAGCATTTAGCAACACAACTCCGTAATAGTATGGATAAAAAAAGAAAGACAGACAAAAAGGGCAAAAAATAATGATTGAAAAAGTTGGTTGCAGGATTGCTTGGCGCCGAACCAACATTGATTTGATTAAGGGTCTGTTTTGATAGTATAAAGAGATATTTACTTGCCTTTTAAGCGGGTGTTTTGCAAGCGTTTTCTGCCATGGCGTGTGGAGTTTGGCTGTTTCTGTAGACATAACTGGCATCAATTGCTATCGATTGTTTGACTATACTGGTGAATGGCCTAATCATCGTGAACTGCGTAATTATCAAATAAAGACGAATGACGCCATTGATAAGAGCTTTTATAAATCATGGAGCACAAACTAGATTTAGTGCCAGAAACACTCCTAAAGAGTTTAGTGTCTTAACAAGGAACCTTCTTTTTTTCATTTAAATGTTAAATTTTTTTTATAAGCATGGTGAGCGAAAAAAGAAATTTGCTCAAACTTTCACTGTTATTATGAATGCTTACATGGTTATACTTTTCATTGGTATTATTTCGTAATTGGGCATGCATCCTTTGCTCAGTGAGTAGCATATCAAAATTAATTTTCCAACATTATTGAAACACTTCACATCTTGGTTGTGCTAGTGTCAATTATTGTTGAAATACTCTGCCGTCATACAAGTGAAATACCCTTAAGCACAGCATAAAACACCAATCAATCAAACAATCACAGATATATGAGGGAGTCACACACACATGAAGTGGTTTCTACTTATTTTCCACTTTTTATTAGATAAGGCAGAATAATAATTGGACAATACTGATGAGTATGACATTAAACCAATAATCAAACAAATAGACAAATTTATTTTTATAATACTTTACTATGATTATTTCTTTTAAAATTGAGTTACAAAAACTGGAATCCAACAGATTGTAAAGACATTTAGTGTATTTACGGCACAAGATAAGTGAAAATTATCAAGCCGTAAAAAAACCTCTGACATGGGAGGGATTCTTTTTTCTCCAGACGTGCAGACATCTTTAACGAGGCGTGTAATACACCATGTAAGAGTTCTGTGCCCTTGAGTCATCCAAAAACTTTGAAAGTTGGCAACATGCCTGTTGGATATTTTCCAATAATATCCAGCCCAGGAAAAAGGAGAGTAAAAAAAGGACTAACAAAATGACTTCTCTAAAAGAATTTTCTCGTCTACAAATTCTAGGAAGATCAAAAGGATTTTGATGCAATATTTTTATGTGAATAACTCCATAATTTTTTTCCTATCCTGGAATTTTGTGCCAATTCTACATTTCCAAATCTCTTTTTACTGACTTTTACAAAATATTGTTGCACTTCATAAACCAAGGTTACAAAGTTCTAAGCATAATACTTCTCTCACTCCCCCTTTTATTTATTAACTATTATTTAAAAAATAGCCGTTCTAAAATTTGTAATTATTTTTGAGCTTATAAAAAAAACATTTCCCAGGAATGCGTACAAAGTCTTGATGGAACTTGTCCATACACAGTGTTTAGGTCTCTGATTTCATCTCTGCAGACATAAAATATTTTGGGCGGAGTCATTTTAAACATTCAGTTATGTTTTTCATTTGCTCACTTTCCAGGGTTTTTTATTGATCATTAACTATGATAAATGCTACCCAAATTCTCTCCACTACTTCCATCAAAATAAACCCTTCCAAAAAAAGGTTATATTTTGGCAAGAATATGAGAATTCTGCTCAATTTTGCATTAAGATAAGTTCTTAACACAGATGCCAGAAAATATGACTTGGTGTTTTTTAAGAGCTTTATTGCTTATTCAATAGCATTTATAGACACATACCCAACCAGAGTGTTAGTTTAGGGTTTAACACCATACTTAATTACCTCCTCTAACAGCATCCAAGACCAATGGGTGAAAGAACCCACCCTTGATACTGCTAGGTCTCTTAGTGGTAGAAATATAAAGGAGGTACAGAGTGGTAGAAATATAAAGGGGGTACAGAGTGGTAGAAATATGTAGTGGGTACAGAGTGGTAGAAATATAAAAGGGGTACAGAGTGGTAGAAAAATTAAAAGGGGGTAAAGAGTGATAGAAATAGAAAGGGGGTACAGAGTGGTAGAAATAGAAAAGGGGTAAAGAGTGGAGAAATAGAAAGGGATACAGAGTGGTAGAAATAGAAAAGGGGTACAGAGTGGAAGAAATATAAATCGGGTACAGAGTAGTAGAAATATAAATGGGGTACAGAGTGGTAGAAATAGAAAGGGGGTACAGAGTGGTAGAAAGGAGGTACAGAGTGGTAGAAAGGAGGTACAGAGTGGTAAAAGGAGGTACAGAGTGGTAAAAAGGGGGTGCAGAGTGGTAGAAATGTAAATGGGGTACAGAGTGGTAGAAATATGAAGGGAGTATTCAGTGGCAGTTATAGAAAGGGGTGCAGAGTGGTAAAAATATAAAAAGGGTACAGTGTAGTAGATATAGAAACGGGTGCAAGTGGTAGAAATATAAAGGGGTACAGAGAGGTAGAAATATAAAGGGGTACAGAGTGGTAGAAATATAAAGGGGGTACAGAGTGGTAGAAATAGAAAGAGATACAGTCGTAGAAAAATAAATGGGGTTCAGACTGGTAGAAATATAAAGGGGGTACAGTGTAGTAGAAATATAAAGAGAGTATAGAATGATTGCAAAAGAAGCGAATAAAGATCAGAGTGCAGATGAACAGGTACATATTGGTGGATAAATTACGGGGCTACACAATGAAGGTAAAAGGAAAGGGGTGATTGATAAAGGGGTACAGAATAGTGGACAAAGAACGCAGAATAGAGCTATATAATTATAAAGTGTTGTCCTGGTTGAGTTAATGGCTGTGTGAAAACATGTGGAGTTTGGGTCGTGTTGTTCTCTTGCTATGAAACCTTGTCCTCTATTTTAATACAATCTGCCCGGTTTTGTGAGAAGCTGACTCATTGTCAAAATATGAAGTTTTTTGACACAAATTCACAGTTAATGCACAGTTGATTGACAGAAATAAAAGAGAGTCTGCGACGAGGCTGGCTTCAAGTTTTATAGAAACCAGTTATACAAGTCATGAATAAACCTTAAAGCGGTTATAATTTTATGGACTCAATTTTGTTATATTAACATATCTGAGACCTGGGTGATTATGTCAAGCCTTCGATATCAGCTGTAAATTTGTTAATAGCTTGATAATGGAATTTGAAGTAGTGTTGTGACGATCATGTCTACTGTTTGCTCACTTCTACCCAGGCGCATAGTTCCACTTCAGCGCATTCCAAATAATTGACACGCTGGGAATGAATGGAAATTTCAATTTAATTCTCTCAGAGCGATCCTAAAGGATAGTTTTCATTTAATCATAAAACACGACATGGCGAAAAAAGGATTAAGGTTTAGTAATTAGATAATTTTTTTTAAAAATTATCAAAACACATTGGTTATAATTTTGAAAAATGCAGTTCTGGATAAAATAATCTGTTTATAGAATTTTTTATATTTTTTATTTAAGCCTGCATTATTTTTGCTTGGTTTAGGACAAAACAAAAAGTATTGTTATATCAGCTTTCTCTTGATTGTGACGACACTGACGATCCAAGGAGGTTAGGGGGATGTTCCCTGTAAGACGTGGGGAAGATACTGTGATTATGGGGTGGCTGTACCCTGGTTGTTCTGTAAAGGGTAGAACTCTTCAGTATAACGAGTTTCATGTTTCCCTCTTGCTAATGGAGGGAAAAAAGAACTAGATCTGTTGTGGTCACTTTGTTTTTGTGATCTTCCAATTTTGTCTTTCTCTTGTTTCCACTAGGCATGGCCTGTCTCTTGATTAACCATTCACATAGTGTAGCAAGCAATAGCCCAAACTATATATTAGATACTATCACAATAATAGGGACGTTGATAGATAGTATAATAATAATATTTTGTTCAAATTAAGCACAGAAAATGCATTTGAAAGCTTAAAAATATTCAGTGTGTATTTGATCGGAGCTCCATGTTGCCCTGGTGCTCTCAGAGCTACGAGGCAACACCAAGCAATTTAATTACTATGTTTTGTGTTGAGTCCTGATTGTTTCTGCCTTGCCATTTATCGTCACCAGCTACGTCCAGCTTGATTTCCTTCACCCATTGGCCAGCATGCCATCAGGCAGTGGAGTAATATTTGTACGTGCGGTATCAAACTGGTGAAAATTATATATTAATCCTAAAAACTATCATTTATTGCTTCATTAACTTTCAGAACTCGAAAACACAGTAAAGAGGCAGGATAAATATTTTCTAACATTTTGTTAAAAAAATTATTTTAACTAATTACAGTGTAGTTGATAAAGAAACATAACTATTTAAATAATTGCAAATTTTAATGATTATATTTATTCACAATACCTCTGCCCAGGGAATAAAATTGAACTTTTCATGTCAACATTTGTTAGTCTTTTAAAACTGTTGATTATTAGTCTCATTTCTAATGTAATCATCCAAAATAAATATTAACCATTAAAAAAAAACCATTATTGATTTTGTTACTGTGTTTGCTGATGTCTACTTCTTTCTTGTTGTTGTAGTTGCACGAACTGTACCCAGAGTAATTTCCCTTGCACATGGTGCATCAAGAATCACATGTGTACACAGTACTCGGAGAACTGTATTGGCGACGAATTGGTAACCGGTCAAAATGTGAGTATAACATCAGGCATTAATTTTTGTGCTCCATTAAATCGTGGGTTGATGTCGCAATCTACCACGCTTTAACGTAAACTAATAGGAACTCTTACGAAATTCTTTTCGTTTTTTAAATTGGCTATAGATTTTTGGAATTAGTTCACACTTTTCTTCATTTCCTTGCTGTAATTGGGAAACACACTTTTATCAGTGATTGATCTGCCGACTTCATTGATTGGTTCTTCAAAGAGCTCTCATTTGATTGGTCAACTTTTAAACACACTGTTTATTATGGCATAAGACAGCAATGACAGGGTGGTTTTTATGGTGTTTCTTCTCGGTTTTCCTCCGTATTTAGTATGAAGTGGACAATCCATCATAATATAAGTGACACCTGTGAGTATGATGTTAAACCCCAACCAAACAGACAAATTAGGTCAGTGGTATTGTAATGTTATCATAATATTACAAACTACCATATAACCAGTGGTTGGGTGGGAAGAAGCTCTTGTCAGTCATGGTCTTTTCTGTGTGGTGGACACTTGGGAAGTAGCTTCCTGTTGCTCTGGTGCTTTCAGACATTGTTTGGTAGTGTTTGTAACCAGCAAGATTGAGGGGCGGTTTCTTTCACCCTTTAGCCAATGGCTTTGTGGTAGCATGTGCACTTTCTTATCCTACTCCAATTTACTATTCACGGGATCGAGTCCGTCTGTCAACCATCAGGTATATGAGTGAGTCACATGATGTTGCTCGGGCAATGGTTTTTGCGAGATTTCCTCTCTGTTTTCCACCGTACTAAGGCAAGGAACTGTGTGAAGTGGACAATCCGTCGTCATATAAGTGAAATACCCTTGAGTACGACGTTTAACCCCAATCATACAAACAAACACACAAAATCCTTCACCCTTGAAGATGTGACTCCCAAACCCCAAACAACCAATCTGCTTGAATAGTTTTTATAACAATAATTGTTTTTTTTATTATGCAAAAACTGTTTTGTCTCAAATTCTTTTAAACAAATTAAAGTTATTTACATGTAGCATAAAGAAAACATCTGGTCTTGTCCGTCACTACGTGTTACTGAATAAGAAAAACAGAATAGGGACTGCCGGATTAGGGGCATCATTTGAGTGTATTTATTCTGTACTGTGTATTCCTACAGAGATGGCTTCTGAGTTAGGCCATGTTTTCTATAGAGTGAATTATAGAAGGCCATTTATTCCCACTGTTCAGTATGATTGGATTTACTGGACACCTGTTTGTCTGGGCCTGTCATACTCAAGCTTATCATAGATGAGGGTAAATTTGTTTAAGTGTCCACAAATGGTCTTTATTGGATTAGTCGTCATGGATTTTAGAATATACTGCTGAGTAAACTCAAATTATCAATCGATAGTGGCCAGGGATTGAATAATGAGAAAACTAGCCATTGTTCTTTATTAGATTCCTATTCAAAGGTTTCAATATGACAGATTGGCTGATCCCCTCATAAATTCACTTTGATACAATCCGCCGACAAACAAGATTTCACAGTTATCTGATCTGCCAAGTTAGCTCCGTTTATGTCGCCCATTTTGAAGCGCATAACGAGATTTCTGTCGGTTTTTTACCTGCTACTGTCATCAACATCATTTCAATTGGGAATTCACTGAATACTATCCACAAACTCACAAATATTTCCAATTCTTTGGATTTTTTTTTTTCTTCATTTATTCGTATTTGCCTAACCTTGAAAGACGGCCCTTTATTCAACCATACGTTATAACAGTAACTCGTAAATTAGATTTAGGAAATAGAAAAACGAGTTCTAAGTCGGAGAGGAATAATAAAAGGACTCTGACAGGGAAAAATATTGCCAAGAGAAAGTCAAATAAGGAAAAAAGGTATGGGTATTACAGAAGTAATACTTGTATAACAGTTTATCAGAGCTGTGTGACAGCCTTCATCGTATAAAACAGAAAGCTGTCCTATCTGTTCATATTAGCTACTCTATTCATCACTGGGTGCTACACTTTTTCTGGCAGTTTTCAATCTAATATTCTCGTCCCTGCTTTACATGGCAAAAATTCTCTGGATTAAAGAATTTTTTTAACTTGTTAATTAGCATACAGTTTGACTTAGATATTGTTACTTTTCACTTTTGAACTTAACACTAACAACTTATTTCAAAGTGTGTTATGCAAATTTTGTCAAATATTTAGGGCAAATATAAAGATTGGGAGTTTAATTTTTTTCAATATGCGCTTTTATACTAATGAAATGTTAAACTAAATCTAAGCTGTATATCAATGTCTGAGGTTAATCGTGTTGGCTATCTTGATGTCTTTAACTTGTCTGAAATTTTAAGTATGTAAGTAGAATTGCCCATTTTTTAATACGACTATTTTATTTTTTAAGAATTATCATAAGAAATAGTAATGTTAAACATAAAAAAAAATCAGGTATTTAATTTGTCATTTTTGCAGAACATGGGTAACAGTGACAGCCCGGGTCCTGAGAACTGCCCACGATTCGAATCTTCAATCACCCAGATTTATGTTCACTCCGAGAGGAGAAAAGCTGTCACCGTTAAAGCTACTAAACTAAAGGTAATGTTCATGTTTTATACTCTGCCAAATCAGTTCAATAAGCTTTATCTACAATACCACTTTTTCACACTAGTTTATATATTTGCTACTTGCATACATCATTTTTGTTGTTTTTCTAGCAGATGAGTTTTTTTAAAAATTATATTCAATTTTCTGATATCTACAAGATTGTCTTAATTCTGTATAAAGGCTACCCTGTTGCGCCAAAATGAGGTCAAAGACAACAATTCTGACCCTTGCCTTGTCGTTTATTGAAAGTTACAAATAAAATGAAGTCAAGAAATTCTTCCAGAATTTTTTAATTACCTGTAGTGTGTGTGTTTGGTAATAGATTTATTGTGTTACTGTTTTAAGCCACCACTAAATTGCAATACTTTCATTGTTATTCTGAGTTTGTGGAGGAAACCTTATTCTGGTGCCCCATGTCTGTTCAAAACCATTCAATATTGAGTTAATATGTGAAAAAGTCATGAACTATATACATGTATCATACTAAATCTGCTAGCCTCCTCTTCCTCGCATTACCTGAACTAAGCTAATAGCCATACCAAATTTCATAAAAAAAATATTAAGGGTCTTTTTTGAACTTACAGAAAGTATACATATGATGTTATTTCCGACTTTAATTCCAAAATCAAATTAACTACAACATTGTTTGATATGCTCTAAAGTAACGGATGTGTGAGCTACAATAATTTAACAAATGTTTCCGTCTTTCTACTGCAGACATTTCAAAACAATTTGGAGTGTTTTTTCCACCTGGACCGTGGCCGAAAGGTAGCTGGTGAACTCATTGGACAGGGCGAGATAAAGTGTGGGGCAGTCGAGGTAAGGGGGTCAGATAGCATTCAAAGGGACATTACTCTGGTCAGCAGAAAAAGGGAGACTACTGTGTTATGCTTTAAAGCTTAAACTCGCATGTTTATAAGGCAAATGATTTAACTGAGAAAACAAAAATTAATTTGTTCACATGAACAAGAGAGAAAATAGATTTTTGTTTTAAACTATACAGTTAATGGACAGCATCTCCACAAGACAAATGACTGGAGGTTTTTTTTAAGATGAATGCTCTGTTGGAAAGTCTAAGTTTGTTCACAGCTAGGAGGAGTAATATACTTCAGAGCAAACTGCACCTGGGCAATGGCCTTGAGAATATGTTACTATATCTATTATCTTGAACCCTCTAGTTAAGGGTAGTGTGTTTAAAGCATAGCTAGCTGTTATTGCTTGGCACATGAGGAACATTTATTTTCCCATGAGAGCAAACACTTCACATTTGACGGTTGTCAGTAGTGTTAGTGTGGTTATTTGCTGTATGAGAAAGCACCACTTTCTTATAAGTGAAATACCCTAAAACCTAGTGCTTAACACCAACCAATGAATTGTATTGATAAGGACCTGTCATGGTTTTACTGATTTTATGAATAAAATGGTACTAATATTCTCTAATAACACATTGTCTCTGTTTTTCTAGTTTTCGTATTTCGATGCTCTGCCGTTTAAAGTTGTTCCATTTCAAATCACCTGGGGTAATAACTTCGCTTTGGATAACCCCACCAATATCAAAGGTCAGTCACAGGTTTCTGTACAAATAATACTTCAGCTTTTTAAACAATTGATTAGTATCTTTATGATCATTCTTTTTTTTAAATTTACTTTATTTTATTTTATTTTTGATAATAAATTCAAATATCTTTTTGTGTGTATTTGTAAAGGTTAGGTGTTTGAATTGACTTACCATGTTCTCTCAATTAAGTGTTAACTAGTTGGCTAATCCACCTTTGTACATTCTATATTATCAGTGCTTACAGACTTAAAGCTTACATTAGGCTGTTTATAAGTGACCATAGATAGCTGTATAGCTGATATTATCTCTTTGGTGATTGAATAAATTTTGCCCTCATTTTAATGAACAACTGCTGACTGTTGTATACAAACAGTGTGTGGGGATTGACCACTCTCCTGTGAAGGAGGTGTAATTCTTTACTCTTTGTTGCTCTCACATGCCTGTCTGCATTGCGCCCACAGTCACAAATCTTGGCATGCTGACACAGAAAAAAAGCCACTTTAAACTGGAACAAAGGGGGATAACCACGTCCTAATATTATCATAAAGCTTAAGCGATTACATGTTATTTTTTTACATTTTATGTTGATGCATTGCATATATCGCTCTTGGAATACACCAATGTCCCATGTGAAACACCATCCAGCACGGTGTAAAGCACCAATCAATCAATCAATTAATAAAAGTGAACATATTTGCTCCTTTGGGGATACACAACTCTAATAATTGTTTTCGTTGTCTTTTTTTCAGTGATTGTATATAAGTGTAACGAGATTGCCGACTCTTGTGGGGCTTGTCTTACCATGGACACCCATTACAAGTGTGGCTGGTGTGACGATAGGTGTACCATACAGGAACAGTGTTCCCAGAGCTGGTTACCTGCCTCCTCTACCTGTCCAGACCCCAGAATATTACAGGTAACTCAATCAGGCCTTTCTTTTCACTTGTTAATGGCCAAATAAGACTGCCTGAAAAATAAGTGATAATTACAAAATCAATCATTCTTTTTTGTTGTTTTTTTTGATACAGAATAGTCATAAATTGTTCCATTATATTCTTATTTTTGTTAAAAATCACAAAATGCTTTTAGAATTCTAGGAATTTACACCGCTAGTAATAATTTTTATTCCTGATACCATGTTTATATTTATGAGATGATTGATTTTGGCTAATTGAGAAAGTGGTCTATACCTAAAATAATAAGTATACTAAAATAGAGATAACCTTTATTTTGGCTAATTGAGAAAGTGGTCTATACCTAAAGTAATAAGTATACTAAATTAGAGATAACCTTTATTTTGGTTAATTGAGAAAGTGGTCTATACCTAAAATGATAAGTATACTAAATTAGAGATAACCTTTATTTTGGCTAATTGAGAAAGTGGTCTATACCTAAAATAATATGTATACTGAAATAGAAATGCCTTTATTTTGAACCTTTTACAGATCATTCCTGCTCTGGGCCCAATATCAGGGGGAACCAACCTTACCATAATTGGGGAAAATTTGGGTAAAGTTTTTGGTGACATTGAAGGGGGAATCAGTATAGCAGGTGTGAAATGTAAGCCATTCAGAGAGGAATACGTGGCAGCAAGAAGGTAAATATAACTGAGCTTATCAACATACTACATTCCACTGATAATGCTGGATGCTAGTTTTGTCTTCAGCTTCTTGTGTTTGAAATTATGATGTTCGAAGTATATTTTTCATTGTTATAACAAATTTATTCTGTAGACAATAAGTGCTGCTGGTATCAACCTGAAGCCGATCTGTTTGTGATGTATTCATATTACATACTGTAATTGTCATGTATCGTCTTTGGTTGTTACCAGTGGTGTCCTGTGGCTAGCACGCCGTCATGTGAGTGAAATAACCTCAAGTGTACCCCAAAAGCCCAATCAAAAAAGCAAGTCAGTGTATTTAGAGTCGGTGCCCCGTGTAAATCAAGTACAAATTTTGGCATAATTCTTCTTACATTGAAGAACTGTATTTTGTTTTTAACATAAATGTTTTCCCTTTGAGGTCTTTCCTGTTATTGTTAAATTATTTTCATGAAAATATCCTTTGTTACAGAGTTGTTTGTAAGACAGGCACCATCAGCAAAGCAATGAGTTCACAGGTCAAGATGGTCATCAATGGTCTCTATACAGCAAGATCAGAAGATAACTTTCAATATGTGGTAAGTTATTTACCTATTGAGAACACTCAACCATTATATGTGACATTCCCTTATACTTATACTATTTGTAAAGGTTAGGTGTTTGAATTTACTTTCCATGTTCTCTCAATTAAGTGTTAACTAGTTGGCTAATCCACCTTCTAGGAGGTGTTATTTTCCACATATTGAAGATAACTTTCAATATGTGGTAAGTTATTTACCTATGGAGAACACTCAACCATTATATATCTGACATTCTCGTATACGTAACTTCAATTAATCACTCCAATCAATCATCAAGCCCGGGGGGGG
>JAVFBX010185524.1:0-13983 GCA_034783855.1 Mopalia kennerleyi | reverse complement strand
TATTAGATATCTTACTTAACGGTCTAATATTTCCTACTTAAATTATCTAACAAGTGAATTAGATTTTTTACCTGAACTATCTAAAAAGTTAATTAGATTTCAGCCGGGGGTTGACAAGAGTCCTTCTGTTACCCTGGGCCTTTCAGTCGTGGTGAACATGTAGCTGATCTGTCTGTGGTGCCTATGTATTGCGATCTGTGATTGTGCTGTTTTTGTTGTGTCTTATCTTTGTCTGTTGGCAGTGGAGTCGAGTGTGCTCTATTTTACCCATTGGGCTGACACACCATCAGATGACTGAAATAACCATAAATACGGCGTTAAACCCCATTCAAACAAACCTAATGTAGATTTCTTTATAAACGATCTCACAGTTCCAATAGATTTCTTACTATATGATCTTAACAAAACTTCCTACTTAACGATCCGAATATTTCCTTACATTGCCTACTTTACTATTTGGCAATTCCATCAGACTTCCGTTAGATTTCCTCTTTAGCGATCTGGCAATTTTATTATAACTCTGAATTACCGGACTTTATTAGATTTCTTACCAAACAATCTTATAATTTCATTAAGAATCTTTAACTTAATGATGTCCTACTAAATGATGTAAACAATTTAACAGAATTTCCTTTTGAACGATTTGATGAATTTCATGAGATTACCTACTCAACGATTTTGGTGATTTTCATTGAATTTCCTACTGAACAATCTGGCCATTTCATTGAGTGTCCTATTAATAAACGTACAATTGTAGACAGTACATACTGAACAGATCTGACCAGTTCATAAAATTTCCTACCTAGTGATTTGAAGATTTTCAAAAGATTATCTCCTTGACGATCTGATGAGTGCTTTAGATTTCTTACTAATTGGTCGGATAATTGCATTAGATTTTTCTACAAAATGATCTGCAAATGGCATAACATTTCCACATGGACAATGAATGATTTATTTCTTATAAAACGACCTGGCAATTGCTTAATGTTTACTTGATAACGATATGATAATTTTAGATTTCCTCTTCAACAATTTGACATTGCTTTGAACTTAATTTGAAAATTATTTTTTTGCATTTTCCTGTGAACAATCCGGTTATTCCACCACAGTTCCTCTTGTACGATCCCTAATTTCATTAGACTTCTCCCTGATCTCTATGGCTATTTTATTACCTCACGCAGAATCCTGCAATTTCGCTACATTTCCCCTTGAACGACCTGCCAGTCTCATTACATTTCCTTGAGAAAAACCTGGCAATGTCATGACATTTCGTAGTTCACGCTCTAACAATTACATTACATTTACTCGTAATCGATCTTCCAATTTCTTTACATTTTTCTTTTAAGGCCTGGCAAATTTTAATACGTTTCCCTGTGAATCTACATTTAATTGCCTCGAGATTAATTAATCCGGCAATTTCACGTTTATTACATTTCCTCCTGAACGATATGGCTATTTTATTAGACTTCGGTGTGAACAAAGTTATGAATTAAGTTTTTTTTTAAATTTCTTGAACAACTTGAACATTTCCTTTTGCACAACCAGACAATTATTTTCGGATTTCGTCTTTAATGATCTAAATACCTCATACCGTACATAACCATATAAAAAATTTAAATTGTATTAGACAGTATTTTCAGATATTTCACTTTGAAATTAACCTGAAATTTTCTCGTGAAATATCTCATTATTTCCCTCTGGTATGATCTGAAAATTGTATTACCTTTTCTAGCGAACAATATGAAACTTACATTATAATTTGTTGCGGACAATATGAAACTAATGGATTTTCTTATGACCAACCTACATTATTCACGTGTCAACGATCCGACAATTACATTTCTATACCTTTTCTACAACATTTTTGATTTTGTTGCATTCCCCACTGAAATAATGACTTCATATGGCAATCTTAAAATTTCTGTGGATTTCATTTTATTATATCATTTTCCACTTTTAACTTTGCGTTTTGTTTTCAATTGATGTATATCAAGCTCTAGGTGGTTAAACTGCAACACATTGTGAGTGAGCAAATATTGGATGACGAAGAGGAGTTTTTCAGCGGTAATCAGCCGATCTGCACATCATGCAACTCGGGAGTTTCAGAATGTCAACTAAGAGTATTTGTTTTCCTCGCGGTGGTTATGTTTGATTAGACGAGAAATAAGAAGTTATTAACTACTATCAGTCCAGGATCTTCTGATATTCACAACAGGTTTAGATTCAACAAAAAAACATGTCAGTCGCATCTATAGGATTCACACTGTGCCAACAACCCATATATATATAATATTACATCTGATACTTAAAATGTTCTTTGCCTGGCCGGAATTGAGTTTGATATCATTTTATAAGTAAAGGTAGATAATTCAATAATGAACATGGGCGTATCAACTCTGGCCAAAAGTAGTTCCAAAATCATGAAAATTAAAACTACTATGGCTTTTCTATTTTTTTATCTTTTTATTTATTTATTTATTACTCCTTAAAAATACCGATTTGTTTTGTTGTCAGTGTTTCTGTCCAATGAATATCTGTACACGTATATGTGATGGAATTAATCGACAAGGGGTTAAAGCTCTCTCGCCATATATGGGATGTTAATACATAAAAGACGAAACAGTAGGGCCTAACAAACTTTCGCTTTACTCACAAAATAGGCTCTAAGTCGCTGTCATTAAGTTAAAAGTAAATATTATTTAGCTGACCGATTTTTTGCAACTCTGAAAAACTAAAACCTATAGTTTTTTTTACAGTTTCAGCAATATATTTCACTTCTTCGCTTAGTTGAAGCTCAATTCTCTATTATATAAACAAAACAACAAAATAAATACATTAAAAAAACAACAACAAATTATAAAAAAAGAGCTTTTATTTAAAGATTGAGTCTAAGTTAATTTACAAGGTGATGTATTGTTAAAAACTGTAAACATAACCGTTTACATTGCTATCTCCCTTTAAATTCAAGCGTCATTTCAATTATGTCTCTGTTATATAACCATTATTCAATGTTTGTTAAAATCATCCATGATAATGTAACGTCAATGTAGTCAGAGACACGTTTTTTAAAAATGATTCCAATGGATACGTTACTGAAAAATATGGAAAATATATTATCATTGTAGATGGAGAGAAACATTTGCTTGTCTCTACGGGATTTGAACTTGGGTATATGGCTAACAGGGCCAGTAACACATCGAGTATCCACAAATATATACTAGTATGGAATAAAATGATTGATACGCTAAGTCGAGTCAGATTAAATATATATGGAAAAAATGATTGGTACGCTTAGTCCAAAAAAGTCAGAAACTCTCTTTTACGTATCGAACATTTATTCCCACCTTGTTGTGTGTTACTTTACAGTAACATGGACTATAGTCAAAGTGATTAAGAACATTCCAATGGGTTTATTTTTTTCCCTGACTGTCATTCATAGCCAGCTTCATGAAAGCACTGTGACAAAGTCAAAATATATATTTTATACTTTGGAATATCGTTGACAGATATATTTAAAGTCCCACTGTTAACTGTACTCGGTATGTTCTAGTTTGCTATCTTGAATAAATTGTTTGTTTGTTTGTTGGATTGGGGTTTAACGTCGTACTCAAGGGTATTTCACTTATATGAAGACGGATTGTCCACTTCGCACTATTCTTTGCCAAAATACGGTGGAAAACCGGGAGGAAACCTCGCGGTAAAAACCACACCGCGATTGCCAGAGCCACATCGTGTGGCTCACCCATACACCTAAGGATCGACAGACGGATTCTGTCTATCTTGAATAAAAGAACGACTACAGTATACAAGTCGTTCTAACTGAAATTGTATTTAAACATGTTCAAATGATATAATTGTATTATGGTGACTGGAAACCCTCAAGCGCCTTGTCGCATCCCAGATATGTGTCATATTTTACAAGCCCAAGGCTGCCTTTTTGGAAACTGTGATGCAGAAAAAGTTGGATGAACAGCACATACAAATGAACATGTGTAATGTGTAATTATAGCCTGATTAACAACGTTCTACATGGTTTGCTATTTAAAAAGAGGAAATGATTAACTTTTAACTTTAAACAAGGACAGACAACCCTTTCCTGTGGCATGGTGATGATTGATTAGATGGACCTTCGTAAGGTATTTCGTTGAATCACATTTGTGGGGTATGTCTTGGTTGCGAAAATCTTGTCTTGACAAACAAACAAAACAAAAAAACGTCAACTTAATGACAGATCATCTTAGATCGCATGACGTCTTTCCATTGCTCGAGTCTCGTGCGGTTGCCATGGTAACCGGATGTTTGTCATCTAGATTATAGCGACAATTAACAACATGTTAACAATTGGAAGAGAATCTTTCGAATTCTTCTGTATCTGTAAACGACCCAGGCGCCGGTTTTCCTGTGTGGTCATGTTACTGTCCATGCTTCTGTATTGAAAAACCAGTCGATATTGTAACATACAACACAAGATTTCACTTCTCTGACAAGCGAAATGTCAACAGCAAAGCGTTCTAGGAGCAAGAAACTTTTAAGACCCTTCGTACAAGGAGAAAGTACGAATCAATATTTAGCAATTATTTTCGTCTATTGATATATGTTGCTGGTTGTGTTTAAATCGAGACATTCAAACTAAATGAAAAAGGCAGTATATTTTTTCAAAGTGGTAATGAATAAAGTTAAAAAAAATATTTCGGTTATAACAAAAACCTTTTTTGCAGATTCCTTTTTTTTTTTTGCTCATTCTTTCATTCAATAATCATGTAGTTTGCTTTAAGATTGTAACCTTGAAAATATCAGCAGAGTTTTTTGATTGGCAAATAAATTATATCTATTTTAGGAGAATCATGAGAAGAAATTATAATTATCTCTTCTGATTTATTATGCGACATGCCTACAGAATACGAGATGTTGACCAAGATTTGTCACAGAGTAAAACAATTACAAAAGGCCTGTATGACACCACTTGTCAGAAAAGGGGTTTAAAATGGATCAATAAGAAAAAAACACTCCTGATAAAGGTCGTATTGCAATGACGTTGGTGCAGTCTTTGACAACAGTTTATTTTCCATAACAAAACGTTTGAATAGACTATATATATCAAGACATGTTTAACTGCAGAATTAGACCACAAGATATGCACAGTACCCGGATGAGGGATATACTCTGACCAGATCCTATCGATGAAGAATACTCTGGTTTTACCGAAGATATGTTAATCGATGAACATTTCCATAACGGTATTTAAGCTTGAACCACACAGGCTTCAGCTTCAGCAAAAACTCAAGCATGCCGTTAAAATACAGGCACTTTTTCTCGAAAGCAAATAAATAAGGACTAACTGAATTATTAACGAGTTAAAAGTCAAAATAGTTAATTACATAATCGGATGATACTAGAAAGTTATGTGGAAAGTAGAGATATAATGTATACAATAGCAAATAAATGAAAATAATTAATTACAGAATTACACGATAAGACAAAGTTATGTGGAAGGTAAAGATATAATATATACCGGTACAATAGCAAATACATAAAAAAAATATATACAATTACAGAATTACATGATAAGACAAAGTTATGTGGAAGGTATAGATATAATATATACAATAGCAAATAAATAAAAAAAATATACAATTACAGAATTACATGATAAGAGAAAGTTATGTGGAAAGTACAGATATAATATATATACAATAGCAAAGTCATAAAGTAATAATTTAGTTGAAGATTTAAGAAAAGTGGAAATCATATCCGTTACTTACACCTGAAATTTTTATCATTTATAAACTTTTATTGTTTAGTCTCTTATTTGAAACATGTGTCCGTTACCTTTCCTTTTAGTATTTACTCTCTTATTATACATTTATACATTCTTTTAGACTTTTATCTGTAACATTAGACTTATGACACTTACAAAATAGTTCAATATCCTAATTTAGCCTTTAATAGCTTAATCTCTACTTTATTTGAGACTTTTATCTTTTATTTTAGAACTTTGCACTTTTTTTTGCATTTATTTAGTCTTAACTCTTTTATAAACTTTTTTTTTACACTTTCATCTTTTATTTTAGAGCTATGTCCTTTTTGCATTTAATCTCTTATTACATAATTTATTGTAGAGAAAACAATTTTGCTTGGGTCCATTATTTCATTATTTCCATTATTTCATACTTTCTTCTAAACTTTTATCTTCTATTTTAGAATTGTAAACGATCTACATTCTCTTAATTTACCCTTTATTTGCTAATAATGTATTTTATTTTCGACTTTTATCTTTTATTTTACAAACTTCGCCCCTTTTTTAGGATTCAAATCTTATTACATATTTTAATGTAGAGAAAGGCATGTTTGTTTATCTCCACTTTTACATAATTTCTTTTAAACTTTTATTTAAGAATTATTAGGTACTTTTGTTCTCCTAAGTAACTCTTTCCTCGCTTATTATATATTTTATTCGAGACCTTTATCTCTTATTTTAGAACTTTTCCATGCAGTTTAGCAAATAATTTATACTTTCTTTTACACTTTTACATGCACCTTAGTTTGGGCTGAAGGAATATTGCACAGCTGTCAGAGGGGTCTCTTAAGCCCATAATTGTGACGCTGAAATAGCAGTGGTATCAACTCAATAATTCAATGTACGAATCACCGTTGAAACAACTCGTACATATATAGTAAATCGCAACTGAAATCTAACCAACTCTTGGAATGTATTAACGGTATAATATTTAGCTGCTTATCGCTCAAACATTTATTCGATACAGCTATGCGTATTTAAGACACGTGCTGTTTGATATTTTTATGTCTTACTTGACATCTTTACCCTTTATTTTTTTATGCTTTTATCTTCTATTTGACGTCCACATTTTAAGAACTGATCCAAAAAAGCAGGTTGTACCTAAGCAAAACATTTGTGAACTTAGCCAATAAGGCTTAAGAATGAGTAGCGTATATACTAAGACATGAAGTCGGAATGATATAATGTCATTTTGTAATGAATTGTTGATTAGCAGTATAACAAAAACTGTGTCAGGCGAAATCAATCGGGACTTAAACTAAATTAGTTAAATCAAAAACTTTCAAGATGTTTAATACGTCACAAGAGTCCATAATACAGCAGATTACCCTAATTCAGCGAGTCGCAACTTTTCTTGTCGGTTTTTTGAAGAATGATCTGAATTTTTAATTTTTAAAAATTATTTTTTCGTTTTGAAATATTGAAAAAATTGGTCAAATACATTCGTTTGGAGTCCAACTCAAGCTTGTTGTTATAAATGACTCTTACCGATGACGTTCTGTATTTTATGAAAACATAGACTCTACGCTAATGTTTCATTCAACACAAATTTCTAACAATTGTGTCACAAAAATGTAAGACTTTTTATTAAAAAAACAGGAAGATTATGACCAAGTAGATGGTACGCCAATACAGCGGATTATTTTGCGCAGGACTACATTTGTTTTAAACTATCTTTTTCGTATTTGTCCGTATTTTTATGTGTTTATTTGTTTTTTCACTTTGGGATAACACTCATTTAGATGACACAGGTCTAGTTTACAATAGTCTGTAGGCCCTGATTCATATAAAGAAATCGAACTCACGACCAACGTATAGAGATCACTGCGTTAGACTGTTCCCCACTGTAGCCGTATCTGTTCTCACAAATATCACGTTAACTGTTACTGTCTTCATCACCTGATTTTTTTTACATTTATCTCAAATTAATTTTGTGACATACCTCCTTCGGTCTTTGGTGTTCTATATTTATAAAAGATTCTTTGATGTTTCTTTTTTCAAGGTACAGAGTTTACTTGTCTCGTAAAACCCACCAGAAAAATACAAATGCTAAAATATATCTGTGCTTGTGCGTGCGAGGGTGCGTGTGTGTATGTATGTATGTGTTTTATTTTATTTATTTTTTTCTCGCTCTTCTTCACAAAAAAGAGCAGTTACGTATTCGTCTTGACAGACCTCTACCATTTGCACAGAATAAAACTAAAAGAGATTATAATTTCCGAAACCCGTGTCGGCTTATCAACAAATTAAAGTTTCGGTTTTGTACTAATTTCACATTTCTACAAAGTAACGTTTCGGTTTTGTACCAATTTAAGATTTCTACAAATTAAAATTTCGGTTTGTACCAATTTAACATTTCTATAAATTAAAATTTTGCGTTTTGTACCAATTTAACAGTTCTAAAAAGTAAAGTTTCGGTTTTGTACCAATTTAACATTTCTACAAATTAAAGTTTCGGTTTTGTACCAATTTAACAGTTCTACAAAGTAAAGTTTCTGTTTTGTACCAATTTAACATTTCTACAAAGTAAAATTTCGGTTTTGTACCAATTTCACATTTCTACTAAGTAACGTTTCGGTTTTGTACCAATTTAACATTTCTACAAAGTAACGTTTCGGTTTTGTACCAATTTGACATTTCTACAAAGTAACGTTTCGGTTTTGTACCAATTTAACATTTCTACAAAGATGTCATAACCAGAATCTCTGTGATATTTATATTTCTTAATGCTATGAATAAATTTAAGTTATTTTCCCAAAACACTCAGTTAAAGGTTTATAGAAAAACATAAATATCAAAGTTGTTATATCCTGCCAATTTATTTTTTCGTTAAACGAGTGTTGTAGCATATAGCATTTCATAGTATATGATTCAAGGCTAGAAAGTTGTACATCTATCCATTTTACGAAAGGCAAATTCAATTTGCAAAAAATAAAAGACAAACCTATTTCTTAGCAGTTTTTGATTAGTGTAACGACTCAACGGGTTGGCATCTTGTAATTACCTTGGAATTCTTGGGAAATATTTTGAGAAAGAGGTATCAATAATTTGAGTTTATTTAAGAAAGGGGTAACTTTAGAGGAATCCCTCTTGGAAAGTTTGTCTGTTTTCGGGGTTTTGTAAAGAGGGAGGGGAGTTTCTGTAAATCTTGGGAGAAATCCCATCAGTCCGGACAAATATAATCAGTGACGGTGATAGGCGCTGGAAACAGGGGTCGATAAGTTAGAAAGGCCGTTATACCTTTCACACGACACCATGGGCTAAGCTTCACAGACACTGGCTTTATTTCAACCAATCAGAAGGCACGCTGTAAGTTTTCGCCCCGCCTGTTATCCGGCTTTTTGAGCTCAGTCTGTTTGAAGACCTTCTAAAGCCTTCGGAGTGTGTATCCTTGATTTGTGCGGTTTTTGCAAAAATCTCCCTTTTTGTGACCAACTAAGCTCCTGACACGAAATCGACTGAGAACGGATGTCTCATTTGGTGTTTAACCCCGTGTAGGAATTTTCGCGTGCACATGGAAGGTCAAGTGAAAAGTGTTTCGCGAACCTTCAAGTGTGCCTGTTAACGATTATAGTGTCGCTGCCAAAAGCATCAAATGACTCGCTCATCGAATTCTGCGCAAATTTACAGTCACCAATAACAACTTAAACATTATTTGTAATTCGGCTAAGTAAAACTCCACAAAATAATGTTTGACTTGAATTATATGTGTATATTGTTTAAGATGATTTTCATATGATAAGCTAGATGTTGCTGTGAATGATTTTTTGATTCAGTGGAGAATACCAAAGCCAACCTATGCGCTAATTAAACAAATTTTATACAACTTTAGTCTATTATTTTTATTGTATGCATAAAGCAATGTTCCCCCAATGTTATACAGTATATCTCCATAGTTGTCATTGAGAGTGAACATAGAAAGAATATAATGTTTAGCGTCAACCTGCCAAGTAAGATACGCAGGTGATCCGTATTTTAAACAAAGAAAACTCAGAGCATTGAAGATAGAAAGAATAATATTAAAAGTGTAACAACTCGGAAGAAAGATAACGAATTCATTTTCACTCAATAAATCGGTTTATTGACAACGACATCATCATCACTTATATCCCTGCGGAGTTGTGACACTCTATTTTGCAGCAGGAATTAAATATAAATGATTCCAATATTCATAAGTATGAAATGAAAGCTCAAATATGTTAAAGATGAGAAAAAGTACACAATATGTCCGGCCAATAATTCGCATTACGTGAAAGAAACTGTGTAAATGAAAGAGTATCGAAAGTTGGTACAAGACTACTTGCATAGAGTACGTGTTTTTGATTACAGGTCACCTGGGAAAAAGCAGTATTGAAGAACACAAAACGATTACAGCGAACCTTAGAATGGCAATATTCAGCACGGTTATTATTACAGAACTAACTTACAGGTAATCTAGAACAAAGTTGTCTCAGAAATATAAACTTTGAAAGGCGATCCGAAAAAAACATAATTTTAGAAAGAGCATTCGGTTTAAGCCATTCTGGGTCAGTAATATGATAAACTACCAACATAGAAAATCCCGTACAGACGAGAGTTGAGGAAAAGATGATAACAGACAGAAATTCCACGACAAACAAAATTGTACACCTGCCTTTAGCTAGCGCTAAATCATAGGTCGATTTCAAAACCGGTTCATAGTCTATAGTCAGATATTTTACTCACCGCCAATATACCAGTTAAGTGTTCATATGAAAGAACATAATAACTTTTTTCAATTTTAGCATTTATTCTAGACTTTAGATAAAAAAAACTAAATTCACTTTTGTAAGATCATTATTGAAAATAAAACCAAACCCGTCTAGAGAAGACAATTTGACAATCAGGAAACCGAGAATTTAAGTCGTGTTTAAATCAAGACATTCGGCTTGATTGTCTTAAAATCTTGGAATTATTTTTAAAATAAGAAAAAAATCTCCTTTAACGTATAAACTCTGCTTACGAACTTGTCTAGTCTACAAACATGCGTCACTGGTTTATAGAACTGATACACAGGCGAGCATCTTATATTGCAAAAAGGGCCAACTCTTAGTACTCTGCGGTCAGCAAGTAGCTAGCAATCGCCGTTTAATTACCCGCTAGTAACATCTGCGGTCAGCTAGTAACGAGTTAATACTGTGTAGTTAGTTACCCACTAGCTCGATCTGCGGTCAGCCAGTAACGAGTAATCACTGTTTAGTTACCCGCTAGTTACATCTGCGGTCAGCTAGAAACGAGTTAATACTGTGTAGTTACCCACTAGTTCCATCTGCGGTCAGCCAGTAACGAGTAATCACGCTTTAGTTACCCGATAGTTACATCTGCGGTCAGCTAGTACAAGCAATCACTGTTTAGTTACCCGTTAGTTAGATAAATGTAATATTATTTTGGTAATTTCACTTAATATTGAGATATCTTGCTGAGACGTGAACGATTCATACTTGTTATTGGACAATATTTGTGAGTACGGGACAACACCACACTGGGAGAATCATGCTTGGGTGTATACTTAAAACTTTGTTGGGAGTTTATATTGAGATTTTTAAACATTTTAACCAATGAAGAAAATTATTTTTGTATCTTACGAGAATCATTGCCTTAAGTCTCAAATAGCATATTTTGAAAAACACTATCTATACCGTGCGAAAATTAAATTTGTTGTTTAAAGAGAGCTTTACTCACCGTTTCCGCTTTTGCTTTAAATCCACATTTTTGCAAAGATTTTAACAGTACAATGTCAACTCGCGTTAAACACGACATGCGAAGTGACTTCATAGAGCACGAGGCGGACTTAGCTTTGTGTGGCTTTAAAAACAGCACGTTTTAACAAGAGAAAGTCATGTAAACTATGACTTTGTTAATCCTTAAATCAACGTGTTTCTTTCCGAGGCGATTATATCATACCGCATACCATCACGAAATAACAGTCTGAATCTTCCCATTACAATTTAGTTTCTCCTGTATTCAGACTCGCTTGTGTTACCATGACGACAAAAATCAGCCTTTGAATGTCTTTTGTGAATTAAAGACTTTCGTGGGATACACAATAAAAGCGTGAATAAAATTATGACTTACAAAAATCACAAACCAATTGAGTTGATTTATTTCCAGAATTATTAATTGATTTTAAAAAAGCTATGTAAGGATTGCTTTTAACAATCATTCTTTAATAATTTCTTCCCCCGCGCTTTTTCATTTGCATTTTTTGTCGTTTTTAGATAGGATACAGATAAGGCAAATTTATAGGTTTGAATTTATATCTGAAAGCTTGTATTCGAACATAACCAACGCTATTTTGCAACCCAATAAGGCTTAATGTAAACGATCGACATCTAAAAAATAATCGTGTCTTTATTATTTAAGAACCATTTAAGAATTCGTTTAAATTATAAAGCGCTTGAAGATTCAATGTATATAAAACTTCTCACATATATTGTCAAAGCCTGGATTGATTGATTATACATACATGACATGATACAGCAACGTTTCTCGCATGTTTTCACGCATTTTTGAGATGATCAAAATATACTTTTTTAACCTTACATTCTTGTCAAATGTTTTATTTTATTATTTGTTTATTCTCTCTTTCTCTCTTAACCTGTGATTTGTTCTTAAAACATTAATGTTGCCTTTACTTTCCCTCTCCATGTGTTCATGAAACTGTCTACTTTTAAAAAATTTGTTTGTTAGTTTTTCTGTTTTTTGTTTTTTTACGATTAATTTTTTGGCCAGGGGATTCTCATTAAATAGTACAAAAAAGTGTCACGGAGAGTCTATAACAGTGACACATGCGTCTAAGAAAAAAGACATGTTTTAAAATTTAGAAGATGCATAAAAGTCGTTGTACGACATCGTCAGCGTTCCAAACACCACTAGTCAGTGCTCCAAACTGACCAATCGTCTAACTGATAAATGTTGACAAAGAAAAAGTGTCCTTTGTGACGATACACGTTTTAAAAGCTCATCGGCGCCCGACTAATCCAGAATCGCTCTCTCTTTTTGCATTCTTGAGTTTGAACAAATTGAATGTCTTTAAGCCGGCAGATAGTTTGCTAGCTGTGAACCTGTTTGGAAGCCCGAGAGGCTTTACGGGGCCAAAAACACGTTTTTGATACAGTATATCGGTTTGCACACATCAAACAGTGTGTTATGCCAATGGGCGGTAAACTCCTCCATTGCACATCTTTCGCCAACAGCTAATAGGTGGCGCTACAGCACTGTTGACCAATGGCCGTCGATCGTCAGCCCGAAAACTATCCACCATTCTCCAATCCGCGAGGCAATTGTCAATCCCATTCAAACAAACATGGATAACTTTATTTGGAAATATGAGAAAAAGTTGTTTTATTGGCCATAAAACAAAAAATATCTTCATTAGATATACACAATTAACGTTAAGAGAGTAAGATCGGTGATTTTCTATTAAAAAAGCAACTGAATTCTGATAGAGCTTTCAAACATCTAAGTTTTAGAAATATCAACCTTTTATTCTGTAAATATTTTTTAATGAGAAATAAACCGTCTATTAGCCAACTTAATTACATTTAACATCTTACAATAAGAGTCATTCTGTGCAAAATATGTTGTTCTTTTTTATTATTATTTATTCATTCATTCATTCATTCGTTCGTCCGTCCGTTCGTTCGTTCGTTCGTTCGTTCATCCATTCATCCATCCATTCATTCATTCATTCATTTATCAAACTGGTAATTCTAAATTATTCATTATTTACACGAAAACATGCCAATTGAATTTGTTACGTTGCGGGTTTTAGCATTCTTATAAGATGTTTCTTGCCGTTTAAGATGGTTATTTTGTGAAAATAGACGTTCTGCGAAGATAAAGAAAAGAAGTTAATCATACTATCATGACGATTTGATTGGTTGGTCTTTTACGCCGTGCTTACGGGTATTTCACTTATATGTATTCCAACAATAACTGACACAAGCACAACAACAAAATGTTAAGAGTTTTGACAATGTTGGAAAGTAAAATTTCCTCTGGTGCAAAGTAAAGACAGCACTGCTACTCTTCAAACAAACTGCTCTAAGTCAGAGGGCTGGTGACTACATAAAACTGTTAGTAATATAGAAACTGTTAGTAATATAGAAACTGTTAGTAATATAGAAACTGTTAGTAATATAGAAACTGTTAGTAATATAGAAACT
>JAVFBX010185513.1:0-13983 GCA_034783855.1 Mopalia kennerleyi | reverse complement strand
TCGCCCAGACCATCTAGAAACAATCCGAATTGTTCAAACAATTTTTCAAATAAAAGTTAAAAGTAACAGTTTTCTACATGAAATATTGAATTATAATTCTATGAAAAACTGAAAGGAAAAATTAAATAATTCAAGCTTTTATGAAACTTTTTAACAGTTTGACTTTAAACAATTTTTAAACAAGCAAGTGTCAAAATTGAGAGCTTATGGGTCACAGATTATGAGATACAGGTTGAGGTAGGAAGATAGCACAAAGCAGGACATTCTAGTTGAGGGATGTGCCTGTACAATCTGTCAAGTCTTTGAAGACAAATTTTCTTTCTTTAGTGTCCATTGTTTTAATTTATTTTGTTAATTTATTATGCCATGTTACTACATGAAATATCCAAATTGTGGGGAAAAGCATTGTTATAAATTCAGCCCAATGGGTGAATGAAGGAGAAGACAGGACAAACATGAGACACAATACAAGGACACACAAACATATTGGTTTCATGTTGCTCTGTGAGCACCATGGCAACAGGAAGCTCGCTCCCAATGAAGTCTGCTGGAGTCAATCTTTAATAGACACAACTGTTGTTCCACCCTCCCCTTTCCATGAATGTATTATATGGTGTGTAAGGACGTTATAAAAACAATAAATAGATGAAAAGGACTAGTAATCTAATAATTTTTTTCTACAGGTTAAGGCATATTAATAGAGTATATAATTAAACAGTCAACAATTATTTATAACACTACATCTGAAAACAAATAGTTCTAGAAGAAATGATTGTTTCTTACCGAAATCTTTTTAAATGAAGACGAAGTACATGAGGGAGTTCTCTTATTAATAACTGTTTATTAGCTGCACAATACATCACTGGGGCTTTAGACGTTTTCCTTCTCAGACCTGAGAACATAAAATAGAACTATGTTATCATCATATAAATTAGGTTTTGCTGGGTTATTTCAAATTAAGAAATCAAGGACCAGAGTCCAGGGTAATTCACTTACACAACACCTGACTGTCCACTAGTCACTTTACCTTACTTAAATCATTTATATACCAGGGGTAGACAAGGGGCGAGCTGTACATCAAAGGAGGATCAATACGAGACTCTAACCACACGACAACACGGCCAAGGGCATAAACATGTGATATACATGTAATGTTGTGTAAATCATTGGTAAATCAGATAAGATTGAACTTTATACAAGTTAACCAACTGAGTTCTAAGAATAAGTTGGTACAATAATCATGAGATCCACAATGTACTCACTATTGCATTGTTCACAAGCATAAATTTCTCCGTCTAAGCTCTCCACGTCTGTAAACTTGGACAGCATTTCTGGAAACAGAAAACCTTTCTGTGTAAAACAATGTGCTAATCCATTTAAGTAAAAATTTCAAAACAATACAGAAGTTGAGCTTGTCTTTAATCTGGATTGTTTGTTAGATTGGGATTTAATGTTGTACCTAAGTATATTTCACTTATATGAGGGCATATTGTTCACCCTGACGGTGTGCTTACCACTGAACAAGGGAAATACTATTTGGTTTGTTTCATTGAGGTTTAACGTTGCAATCAAGGTTATTTCACTTATATGGGGAAGGACTGTCCATTCCACATTATTCCTTGCTTAAAGATCATGGACAACGCCCGAGATTGCCGGAGTTGTACCATAGGACTCGCTCATATACCCGATGGTTAACAGTAAACCTGTGAACGTTATGTCAAAGTAGGGTAAGTATAGGCTGACATGGTAACCACTAATTCATGAGAGAGGGCCTTAATCTTTGGAAACAAGGCAGACAGGGGCTTAGCCAGAAATCAAAAGATTGGTGTCCAAAATGGTCGTTTTGCTTCATTTTTTAAGTAACTGGGTGTCCAATTTTTGTTGCATGTTTCAAATTTCCTTAAACAGCATGCCCAAATGAGGCAATTGTTCAATTCAGGGTGTCCATTTGGACGGGTGGACACCCCTCTGCCTAAGCCCTTGAAGGCAGTTAGTACCACCAGTTGAATTAAATAATTTTCAGTTAATATAATGCCCAGGAAATCTCATTAAACAGTGATAGCAGAGATAATAAAATACAGAGAAAACCTATGGTCAATTCTTTGACGTGTAGATCCAACCACCACAAGGGGATTAAAAACCAATGATACATAGACACTGCATAATAACACAATATATACATGTACGAGAGGTGAATAGGGATGATCTGTTTGCTAACACCTTTCTGCTTACCATGTAGATGACAAGTTCTGCTTGTCTTGTGTGTTTGATATCTGTCCGGGAACTCTAATGAGAGATCGAGGAATGGTTCAACTGTGTCAGACTGGTGGCCACACTTCTCACAGGTAACCTAATGAAACATGGAAGTATCATCCTGTATTACTGGATAAATACTGGACATGGTAACCGTTATTAATACAGGTTATTGTAGGATTGTTTTATCATGATTGTTTGTTTGATTGGGGTTTAACGTCGTACTCAAGTCTATTTCACTTATATGACGATGGATAATCCACTTCACACTGTTCCTTGCCCTATTATGATGGAAAACCGGGAGGAAACCACGCAAAAAAAAAAAAAAAACAGCGATTGTCAGAGCCACATCGTGTGACTCACTCATATACGGACTCGATCCTGTAAACAGTAAATCGAAGTAGGCGTTAGAAAGCGCACTCGCTAACCACTATGCCACGGCCGCGGGCTGTTTTATCATGGGAACAGTTGTCATCGAGAAACAAGGGGTCAAGATTTTCTACCCATGGATTTGCATATTTAGCATTTATACAAAACATTATTATCTGGAGATAAAGTCAGAAAATTCTTTTAAGTAAGAATAGGGCAAAATGCTAATAGCTAATAGAAAAGCTAATCAGTTGCAAAGTCAAAATTAAACATTGATGCCAGTGGTTTCAGGAATTTTTATTTTATGCAAATCGTTGTTATAGTTATGATAATCTATCACAACTTTGACGGTCAGTCCGTCATGTAATATATATGACATGAATTTCAGTGTCAGGTTTAGAGTTAGTTTTAGGGTTAGGTTTAGTTTAGGGTTAGGTTTGTGTTGGGCTTTATAGTTAGTATAAGGGTTAGTTTTAGGCATAGTATTATCCAGAAATCAAGAAGAGGGTGTCTCAAATCACCATTTTTACAGAAACAGGGGGCCGGTTCCACAAAGCATTTTCTGACTTAAGTTAAAATACAAAATAATATATTTTTGCCACTTGCCTAAAGGTAGTTTTAAAGTAATACCTGTAATTCTGACTTACTTACGTTATAATAATTATGTTTAAATATTGAACATAAAAATTCAAAACTGAGAAATGTGAAGGCCTTTAAACATTTTGACTTAAGGATAAAACTGCTTTGTGGAATTGGGCCATGGTGTCTCATTTTACTGATCCCCTATCTTTCCCATGTTAAGATTGATTGAAACAGGGTGTCTCAACTGGCTTCTTGGGTGTCTCAAAGACACCAAGACACCCCTCTGGCTAACACTATGATTTTAGGGTTAGTGTTAGTAGTAACCCTAATCCGAGACTAAACAAATCACTTATATCTTACATGACGGATAGGCCACTTTGACATCTGTCCACAAACATACTTGCAGTTCATTGATGATTGTATACTAGTACTCAGGAAAATAAACATGTACTTTCCCTACTGAAAGTGATTAATATTAACATGCAAATCAATGAAAGTACAGGAAGGGATGTTTTTACCTGGCTTGTCAGTTTTCCTTGAAAAACACTACTGACAACATTCCTACTGCTGTCTGCTGCGTTACTCCCATCTCCCTCCAACTCTTCTTCTACTCTCTCAAGTAGCTCACTGTAACAAATTGATGTAAAAGGAAACAGAATTTTAAAAAAAAGGTAAGAAAGCAATATATCTGTATCATCAAACTTAAACGTTGGTAAAAGAATTTCACAATAATATGATGAAAAGGACCAAGATTGTAGATAAGCTATTATGACTTACAGGTCACAGGTTATGTGTCTTTATTACAATGGAATTAAAGTGAATGTATTAAAATGTTAATGGCAATGGTTCAAACAAATACCCTCTATTGTTTACTAAATTTCAATAATGGAGTGTTTGTTTAAGTGGCAGGTTTAAAAGTCCTATTAAGGTAATAATGAAATATGCTCATTAGTTCTCTTAAACCAATGGTTCACCTTAACATCCTATGTCGGTGGTATTTACAGAATATTGCAGTGATTTTGGAACCCCAGCACAGGATTTTTAGATATCAGCTAACAGATAAATATTTAAAACTAATTTTTGTGGTTTGTATGTTTGATCCTTTCATTGGGGTTTAATCCCTTACTTTAGGTTATTTCCTTCGTAGGACATCAGACTAGCCCTATATAGGGAAGGAAACCACCTTAGGAGACAAGACAGGACAATCACATTAGACAAAATTAGAACAGCTTCTTGTTGCCACATGACTCTGAGAGCACTAGCTTCACTCCCAGCTGCCCACTTGTTTTATTAGGAACAATTGTGAATATGTATGTTGTATATGCATATAAGTTATGAATTTCGTACATAAAGGTGTTTTACCAGAGAAATTCCTGGGCATCTTGCTGTGAAAAACCTTTAAAGTCTGGCATGAGGTTCCACACAGCCTGTAGGAAGGCGTGAGGGCTCACTTGAGCCCACTTCCCTGACCATAACACCCGCAATAAAACATGTAACTCAACACACAACGACCTGCCGATAAAAAATAAATAAATTAAACAAACTGAATTTCAATAGATTTCTGCACATTTCTGCCTCCGCTTCTCAGACTGACAATACATATTAATAAAACAAGAAGTTGTATTCTATATCAATGACTTTGACTCACAGACCACCATATTTTATTTAAAGCAGATTGTAGATGAAAAAAAGATATTACATAATATTATAATTATGAAACCGAACTCATTTGGGTTGTTTTGTTTTTTTGTGCATCAGCTGAGTCTTTGGTGCAAAATATTTTGTTTTAACAATTCCATTAATATCTCAGGGATCTGTTATAGATACAGAGCGTATTGCTGGTTACAAGCCTCTGACATATCTACTACCACAATAGAAACAAATATATAGAAATACTCAATCTCTCAAATGATTCGAACTGAAACACTGAAATAGAGATATAAAATTAGACTCTTACTAACACACATGACCATATTTAGACTTATCTAATAGTTGTGGATTGTGTCTAGTATTTCTAATATTATATCAACAAACTGGTGAAAATACCAATTTACTTACGCATTATTTATGATTTTGAGTTTAAAAGTAATACTGATTAAATAAATACCACAAAATCTCAATAAATTTGATTGGATGAATAAAGTAGAGTCTTTAGTTCCTTAAAAACTCACAGGCTGAGGTGTGTGGTACTGGTCATGTGTAATTGAGCATTAGACGATGCAGACTCCCCTCCTTTCAACCCAAATCTACTTCTACTTGACCGTGTGACTGGACGCTGACTTTGACTGTCAGGGTCTGATAAGTGCTGGGAAATATATAAACAAGCATGATGATATATCAAGTACAAATATCTAGTAATTATAAAACTACGACATATCTGATTGATTGATTAATGTTTAACACATTACTCAAGGATATTTCACATAAATGACAGCATTGTAGTTCAAAAGTACAGACATCTGAACAACTATAATATATGAAGTGTTTTGATAATGATGGAAGTAAAAGTCACCCAAGTGCTAACTAAAGATAGCATTGCTAGCCATATATCTGGAAAATCAATGAAGAACCAGGCCAGTAAAATTGTCACTTGGATGTGTAACAGTTTATAACAGACTTGCGTTTTGTTTGTTTGTTTGAGTGGGGTTAAACGTCATACTCAAGGGTATTTCACTTATATGACGGCGGATTGTCCTCTTCACACTGTTCCTTGCCCTATAATAGTGGAAAACCGGGAGGAAACCTTGTAAAAACCTTGTAAAAACCACCCCCTGTAGCCACATCTTGCGACTCACTCAAATACCTGAGGGTCGACAGACAGACTCGATCCCGTGAACGGTAAATTGAAGTAGGCGTTAGAAAGCCCACTACTACGCCACGGCCGCGGGCTAAACCGACTTGTGAGTCAGACAAACTTTGACTACTTTAATTCTTAGTGCATCATCTTTCTGTAATGTAATCTACTAGTAATGGCAACATCATTTGATTCTTGGATCTAGATAATTCTGTCAAAGGAACCCCAACTGACGAACAATTTTTTTTATTAATCCCTACATCTCCCTACATTTTGGTAGACAAAATGACTGGATGCTTAGTAATGTCTTTACGATGTTAAGTTGATACCTCAAAGAGTTCCATTGTGTTTTGTCTCATTAGTTGTCTTCCACAGCCTGGAGAGGACGGAGTTCTGTTATATGGACTACTCCAGGGAGACAAGTCCGACTCGGGAAGCAAGTGACGGAAATAATTGCTAAATTTTTGTATGTGGCTGCAGAAAAAAAAAAGAACAAATTAATAGTTAACAAGAATTATTGAAAACATAGCATAAGGAGTAATATTGAGTCCCTCATTTAATTTGTCAAAATTTGGATCCTTTTCAGAATAGTTAACAATCTAATCTGGTGATATGAGTTAGTTTTATTGAAGGTTTAATTTTGTATATATGGAAGCACATCTATATATTTCAGTGTGAGAGGACTATTACACAGTTGGCCTCTGTGGCTCAGTCGGTTAGAGCACTGGCCCGGCTAGTCAAAACCTGTTTGTAAATCACAGTGGAGACAAGGAAAAAATTGTTTCTCTACTATAGAAGTATATATTTGAGTGATGATGTATCTTAGGCTTTACTATCAACAGATACACACTATTTTTGAAGATTTTCTGGATAAGTGGCTTGTGCGATTAAGATGTTCTGAGGGTCTGACGTTTTAAACATGATATTCCACTATCTTGATGACAGGGTATATGTGGCTCTTGGCATTTAACAATTTCACCTTGAACAAAGTGTGAACAATGAGACATTTAAATTAGGGTCACTTGTCAAATCCATATAGATTTGGATAAATCTACTCTTTTATTATGGTAACATACATCACCCACTCGTGTACGAATTATCCCCCTTAGACAATGTAAGAATTATCCCCCTTAGCAAAAAAACCCAATTATTATAGCTGTTGACAAAAACAATATAAATTTTTTTATCATAATATAATACTATCTAACATTGAAGAATTTTATGAAATAGTCCTACAGGAAAAGAGAAAAAAGGGTATTTGAAAAAAAAAAAAACACCTTGCTTTTCTTAACAGTTTTCTGCCATTTTAATAAAGCTTTTTCAGAAAATACATACATGTAACAAATGTATGTAAAGTCTTGTATGAAGTGTTTTATCTAATGACCAATATATTGGTCATGTAAGATATTCATGTAAGACATACATGAACTCTTAGTTTTGGGTTAGGGCTAATTTTAAAACTAGCCCTTAACTGAATACTAAATTTAATCCTGAACTTAAACATTGGCATTATATGACAGAATCAACAGTATACATGTATTGGCCACTGTGCACAGCAGAGGTGTATACTCCTGGTAAAAATTCCCTGATCTGAAGAAACATCTATTCACGCCCTCTGTCCCTTAATCTGTCTACATTTAAACTGAATCCATTGCTGACATACATGTTTGGATAACTATGTTTTTAACCAGCAATCCATTTAAGATTTGTTTTCTCTTCTAAAACAATTCTGTATACCTTAGAACCTGTAGTATTGAGTTCATATAGCATGTGTTACCAAGGTTACGTAACCCAGTAACTCCAGGGATAATGACAGGCCTCTTTGCAGAATGTGTCCCGTTAAAATCATCTTTTGAAGATGGCTGGGAAAGTCTCCTTCTCTTAGCTGCTACACATTCCTGAAAATCATTAATACATTATTAGGAATTCCTAAACAAATATGAAACTGCTAGAGATAAATGAATGATCGATTGACTGACTGAGCTTCAATGCCATGCTAACGAATGTTGCACTGTACATCAGTGAATTGACTCTTATAGTATATAGCCACACAAATCCAACAATTACCTCTGAAGTGTTACAATTGTCGATGGTGTTTATCCATTGCAATAAAAGGATATGACTATACTCTACATGACTCAGAAAATAATGCCTTAGCCAGAAGACTGGACATTCTTGAATCATTCCTGAAATTGTGGAAAATCCTCAAATAAATATATTATTAAGGACTATATTATCTGTGATTGCTGTCTCATAGTCCAATTGACACCGCAAACTCTCAACCTGGAATACCACCATTTTTACTAACACAGGGATAAATACTGTAAAGTTCTTTATATTCGCGGGAATTTATTTTTGCGTTTTCAGTCTTTCATTAAGTTTGCTGGAATTAGTTTTCGCGTTTATACATATCACAACAACAAAAATTAAAGAAATTGATAAGTGCTTAGCTGTTCAGTTGGGTAGGGATTATCAGCTATTTACATGTAACTCACTTTTGTTCACACCTACCATGAGCAAACAAAGACACGGCCACACTGTCTGGTTTGATGCGCCTGTGAGTTAGTTCAGTGAAGTGTCAAACTATTGTGCCACCTGAGACAAGTCCAGCCATTTGACTAATTTTGACAAGAAATGTTTTAAAATCCACTTTTACACCAAGCAGCATGGATCAATAAACATCATGATATAGACTGCTTAGGCCTTTGTTAGCTGAGACCTGGCTAGCGGACTAGGCTCTAAAGCCAATCAGAGACGCTGTTGTTCAGCTGTCTAAGCTGCTGCTGGTATCTCAGTTCCCAATAAATGAATTCAACTGGATTACTTCTGTTAACTTTGTAAAAGCTTTGCATTAACTGTACCATATGTGCCCTGCTTTGCCTTTATAGTGTCTTGCAATGATACATTACTAAATTAACTCTTTGTTTTGTTAAACACACACAGACAACATGATGTTATGACTGCCGCGACTTGTTTAACCCACTCCCAGAGTATTTTCCGGCTGGTTTACTGGTTATAAAGACCAATTGTGGAGAGTATGTACGCAGTATACCGTGGCGCATTATAGCATGGATACATTGTATAGCTAAATGTCCATTCGCGGGAATTAATTTCCGTGCAAAATGTGTACCCGCGAATACCGCTTTACAGTAAGCAGTATCATACATTATAATACTTTTGTGTGTGTGTGTGTTTTTATGGGGGTTTAACACCAGAGTTATGTCAATATGATAACAGCATAGCAGTCTAGTGGACGAAAGAAACTACCTTGAAAATCATAAAAAGAAGCCACGGAAAAACACAATATAACCACGTGACAAACCAAATTGGCTTCCTGTTACATATTAGCTTCAAGGGCACACAGAAGCTCTCTCCCACCCAATAATACCGAACAACTGTCAATAGTTGATAGCTTCAATTATTTATTGGCTTATGTTTAGCTCATTACATAAAGATAATTCATAGAGAAAGTGTACTCCAAACACAAATAGCCACAATAATGGAACCTCCGCTGATCAAACCATAAATAATGAACTGTGTGTTGGACATTTATATTCCTTGAGTAAACACTGCATCATGACTGCACTGGGAACATACTAATATTGCCCTTCATCAAAGAGCAGCTTAAATTGACAAAATCTTACTGTTTTCTTCTGAAGTGAAACATATTTCCTCCATTCTCTAAAACCCTTTCTCAGAAGATTTGTCCTGTAATGAAAATAAAGTAATATGGACAAAATTGGGATTTTGGAGATAGATAGACAATTTTTAGGTTTATTTGATTGATTTTTGTCATACTCAAATGTATTTCACTTATATGACTACTTTGATTGCTGGTGTTAGTGTCAAACCAGGATGACATCTCGAAACATCACTGGAAAACTTCCCCTTCAAAAGCAGACTTCAGGCTATGAGGGGTATATTGCAGGGCCTCCATGAGATCCCTGCACAGCCAACAGAACCACAACAAAGCCAGAAATCACAAAACAAATTACCTTCAGATAATAGCTTAATTACAAAGTTATCTTTACACTGCTCACCTTCTACATGTAAGAGCCGTCTGAAGTTTGTCATCAAATTCATTTAAATCGGACCTGTTTGAATAAAGAAAATCTTTGAACATAACTGATGACTGGTAAAGAGAAAAAAGAATTTTGATATGCGACCCTCTCATCAACATACTTTTTAAGTTCTTAAGCTCATGGAATGGCACCGGTAAACTGACCAAGCAGTCTTAGCTCAGACTGAACAAAGGTGAATGCCAAACAAGAAAACCTGTTTTAGTGTGAATTCATGAGGGTTTATTTTCACATATCCTTCCTGAGAATTCAGGTTAACAGAATCATGTTTAAATCTGAACAAATTTCTGCTGAAAAGATATATAAAATAATAATATAAAAGCACTGTAAGAATGTTATTTCTAAATTCAAATAAGAAGGCTGTGGCAAACAGTTTTAATAGTCCAGGAGTCAACAGCTTATAAACTAAACCTTGACTGGATTAACTGGTAAAACAGCATATCAGGAATCGGTTATCAATTCTTGATTTTTAATAATAAAAGTGAGTGAGTGGCATACTTACCATTCACTGTGTAGTGAGAATGATCGTACTAAAGATTGTTGAGTGGCGGACACATCCTGGAATGATTGGGTGGCAATAGCATTAAGAGCTGTTCTTATTTCCTGAAGATCTCCAGCACTGTTATCATTCAACACATAATCATCACACTCATAACTGAAACAAAGCATATTCCTTGACATCATAATGTTAGAAAACACTGTCAGGATTGTGATCATTGACATCATAATGATAGAGAACACGGTCAGGATTGTGATCCTTGAAGTTATAATGTTAGAGAACACTGTTAAGATTGTGATCCCTGACATCATAATGTTAGAGAACACGGTTAAGATTGTGATCCTTGACATTATAATGTTTAATAGAGAACACTGTCAGGATTGTGATCCTTGACATCAAAATGATATACAACAGTGACAGGATTATGATCCTTGACATCATACTGTTAGAGAACACTGTCGAGATTGTGATCCTTGACATCAAAAATGATAGAGAACACTGTCAGGATTGTGATCATTGACATTATAATGTGAGAGAACACTGTCAGGATTGTGATCCTTGGAATTATAATGTTCGAGAACACTGTTAAGATTGTGATCCTTGACATCATACTGTTAGAGAAAACTGTCAGGATTGTAATCATTGATATTATAATGTTAGAGAACACTGTTAAGATTGTGATCCTTGACATCATAATGTTAGACAACACTATCAGGACTGTGATCCTTGAATATATAATGTTAGAGAACACTGTTAAGATTGTGATTCTTGACATCATAATGTTAGACAACACTGTCAGGATTGTGATTCTTGACATCATAATGTTAGAGAACACTGTCAGGATTATGATCCTTTAAATCATAATGTTAGAGAACACTGTCAGGATTGTGATCCTTGACATCATAATGTTAGAGAACACGGTCAGGATTATGATCCTTGACATCATAATGTTAGACAACTCTGTCAGGATTATGATCCTTGACATCATAATGTTAGAGAACACGATCAGGATTGTGATCCTTGACATTATAATGTTAAAGAAAACTGTCAGGATTGTGATCCTTGACAATATAATGTTAGAGAACTCTGTCAGAATAGTGATCTGTGGCATCATAATGTAGACATGCTTGTACTTGTAGAGTAAGGTGTATAACTTACCAGTAGACATGCTTGTAGAGTAAGGTGTGTAACTTACATGTACCAGTAGACATGCTTGTAGGGTAAGGGGTGTGTAACTTACCAGTAGACATGATTGTAGAGTAAGGTGTGTAACTTACCAATAGACATGCTTGTAGAGTAAGGTGTATAACTTACCAGTAGACTCGAGTGTAGGGTAAGGGGTGTGTAACTCGGCAGCAGGCATGCATGATTGTAGAGTAAGGTGTATAACCTACCAGTAGACATGAGTGTAGAGTAATGTGTGTAACTTACTAGTAGACATGCTTGTAGAGTAAGGTGTATAACCTACCAGTAGACATGAGTGTAGAGTAAGGTGTGTAACTTACTAGTAGACATGCTTGTAGAGTAAGGTGTGTAACCTACCAGTAGACATGAGTGTAGAGTAAGGTGTGTAACTTACCATTAGACATGAGTGTAGGGTAAGGGGTGTGTAACTCACCAGTAGGCATGCATGCTTGTAGAGTAAGGTGTGTATATCTTACCATTTTATTTGAGTGTAGGGTAAGGGGTGTGTAACTTACCAGTAGACATGGGTGTAGGTTAAGGGGTGTGTAACACACCAGTAGACACGCATGCTTGTAGAGTAAGGTGTGTAACTTACCAGTAGACATGCTTGTAGGGTAAGGGGTGTGTAACTTACCAGTAGACATGCATGCTTGTAGAGTAAGGTGTGTAACTTACCAGTAGACATGCTTGTAGGGTAAGGGGTGTGCAACTTACCAGTAGACATGCTTGTAGAGTAAGGTGTGTAACTTACCAGTAGACATGCTTGTAGAGTAAGGTGTGTAACTAACCAGTTGAAATGATTGTAGAGTAAGCTTTATAACTTACCAGTAGACATGCTTTTTGTTAACTTCAATTGCAATTGGATGCTGTGAAGTTAAAATTAAATGATGAGATAAGTTTTAGTTTAATTTTTCTTGTGTTTTGAAAATTCAAATGTCTAAATTTACACAAACAAATATGATAATGTTAAATGTAACAGTTAAAAAAAACTCCAGTTTATCAAACAACAAAATTCAACAGACAATATTTTAAAACAAACTAGGGTTATTTTAAGTTTTCTGTTGTTGAAAAACAGCTGCAGAATTATATCAAGCATTAACACATAGAAATAGAATTAACTAAATCAGGTAAAATATAAAGTTTATCTTTAGTTGTTGTTGTTGAGTTAACTTCAGTCATTAATCTACTAGTATTTGACTCACCTTACTCTCCTTGAAATGTTGAAGAGAATGCTCTTCATTAAACCTCCCACAAGCTACGTGTGCACAGTTCAAACAGGCCTACAACATCAACTCAAATGTGTTCAAGTAAACAATGTTAACAAATAATTAAAGACTAATAAATTAATCTCCTTTGTTAGTGGTTTAATAAGACGTTTAACTCAAATGGTTTCATTATAGCCTGTTAGGCCATGGAAACCCTCGCACAACACCAGAAACAAGCATTGACAAGATACAGTGTATGAATAATTTTTGTGTCTTTACAGAGTACACAAACACATGTAGGACTTATAATCCCTAAATAAATGTTTATGACCATGTTCAACATTGTATCCATCTAAATAATCGTAAAAATTATATATGGGTAATTTTATGCCATGTAATTGATTTCAAACAAAACTAGAATACCGAAAAATGTCTTCGCTTTTGTAGTTTTTATTATTGAAGTAAATCTGTCAGGCGATGGGTAAAAATGTTTTCACCTATGCTCTGTGATTGTCCCATCCCTGTATATTAGTCATGAACTTATTTTATCTAGCTGGGATGACCAGCTGTTGACAGTTAAACATTAACAGGGCACTAAACCATACAAGCTTCCAATCAACTGTGGACACTGATCACTCAATCCACCTTTATTGGAGTTTCTCTGAAGTCTGTAGTGGTCATTAAATTATTCAGATGATTATGCTCAAACTGATTTTCAGCAAATGCAATAATTTTATTTGACATATAGTGTATCTTCATTTCGAGGGTTTCACATGAATTGGCTTTTAAGCTTATACATTAATACATTAACGTGATAATGTGAAGAACTCAGTAAATTGCAATAAGATGATGCCTCACTAGTAGTATAGACAAGGGGGGTTCTGGCGCAGTTTTTCCTGGGGACCCTCCCCGCCCCCTCGGAGGGTCCCAGCGGTAGTTTCGGTTGCCTTCTTGTATATATCAAGCTGATAAGATAAGACGTACATAAGCTTTTGCCAATTGTGAATGTAGGCAGAT
>JAVFBX010185502.1:0-13983 GCA_034783855.1 Mopalia kennerleyi | reverse complement strand
AATTATCAAGTAAACTTGGACTTTTTGTCCCCTGGACGTTTTGTCCGCTGGACTTTTTGTCCTGGTGCCTTTTGTCCTAGGACCTTTTGTCTTACACCCATGGTCAGCATATACATAGAAAGTTATCCTTAACGACTTAAGGATATCAATGTACTGTTATAGCAGTCCATACACTAGGCAAGTTAAACAGCTGTTTAGGCCTTGTCACTTTAATATGCAACATTTACATTAAATTTGTCGTATACATTGCTTTGATTTTTGTATAACACCGACAGGGTAGTCCACATACACAAGAAAGAAAACAAATGCTTGAATATAACTATAGGAATGGAATGGAAATTAATATTGATGGCGCATGCAGTTCTAAGGTATTAGAACTATTCGCCCCATTACTTTGCTTTATTTAAGTCAGTAGCTCAGATTATGTTAAATCAGCATCGACTCAGCGTTTTAAGTGATTATACGCGTGTTTATAATATACGCAGCTATACTGCTTTAAACACTTTGTCGCAACTTTTATTTGGGTTTAAGATATTGTCTATATTAGGCCTCGGTTGAAAAGCACATCACGAGACACATTACAATCTTCTATTGTGTCTATCTTTTACTTATTTATGATTACTTTGACAGCGGCCTTTACTAGTAGTTAACGCTAGCATATAAGTTACATAATGTGTGTTTCAGTTCGGAAAAGCTTTGTACGTTCAAGGACAAGATCAGTCATCCACATCGACCATTTCAAATGCTTCGGGTTTTCCGCCTTAGTCAGTGCAAACCGGTTACAGTCGGCTTTCTATATGCTTTTTATAAATAGTCTTGGAGAGCCAGTATGCATTATAAGTAGAAAACGTCTTGGTTATGTTCGGGACAGGGTCTAATGCTAGACATACAGGCGGCGTATCGAGGTAAGCCGATCTCTTGTATACTAGTAATAGATATAACTAGTTTGTGTTGATGTTTAGCAGTTTTGAGTCCAAACTACTTCATAATTTTTATTTTCTTTATTTGGGAACAATTTTAGGGAAATAAAAACTACATGAACAACTGATTTATTTAGACAACTAGTTTGTTATGAATTACAGTAACGAGTCTTTTTTCTTTTGGTCTTGAATAAAATGGCAGTGCTTCATTTTGGCCTTTGTCGTTCCTATATGTGTATCGTTACAAAAAACTATCATAGCTGGCAACCTGCTAAAACTCACAGGAGTCTCGTTTCAATGGTAACAGCACTACGCTCGGCACTGGCAGATGTATGAATATGCATAACAATTTGTTCTCCGGAAGCCTGTTTGCCATAGCATGCACACTAGTCTACACAGTTAAATAAACCTAGCGCTTTCATTTGGTTTTAGTATTCACCAATTAAGTTCCTGGGAACGCTATGTTCGGTACGCAAAAACAGATGGAGTGGCTACACGGCGCGGACTATCTTGATGGATTGGAAACGTTGCGGTGTGTTTTAGCTGCTTTAAAATGACCGCTGTCGACATTTCATTTTTATTTTGGGACGCGTCAAAATCCCAGCCGCTGCAAGCGTCGAAGACTTTGACGAGTTTTGACCACGTACTATAGACCTGTCGCAACGTTTATAGCCCCATTATGATCAGAAAAATCAACGAATAAGAGTTTTTTGGCGTTACTCCAAAAATGACTGTTCTTAAATCCTACCCAGACAAAATAAGACTACCACAAGCCCAATCGTAACTATGAAGTTACCTCCCTTTATATCGAGTGCTGCCATGACAACGCTGTCAGCCTCAACTGAGGCGGACAACAGCGAAATACCCTGCAGCAAATATCCCCCAAAACTCTTTTTTCTTATATGTTAATGCCATTAAATCATAGCGGCTGAGCATCAACTCTGTGTCAAACTATGTTCTAGAGAAACAATTCTCGAGTTATGCATTAAGTTTCATAATATTCAGAAAACAAAATTTTAGGTGGGGGCGACAATGTCGATACCCTCCATGAATTGACCGGAAAAAACAACACACACACACACAACACCACATTGTGGCTTGACGGAAAATTGCTTCATTTATTTTATGTGTAGACTATTTTTAGATTATATTTCAGAAGATTTGGAATAAATCATAGAAGACTGAAAACGCCTAATCCGAATACTATTGCATGGGGACACGAGAAATAAAAACCTCATCATCTAGATCCATGGTTTTTGAATACCTGTTCATCTTGAGTGGCTTATAGCACGCGTATGCATCACGTCATCGGTGAAGTTTAAACAGTCATCAACCGGAGTATAAAACATTTAGGCTACAACCCGCCTCGTTATCAAAGTATGTAGCCCCAACCACTTCTTATTCAAAGGCTTTCTCTTAGATAAGTTTACTTTGGTACGCGTATAGTGTAATTATGACATGTGGCAAGTAACTTATGTAAATCACATGACTGCTATGTAACCAGTGTACCGGATAGTCTTGACATAGGCCTACTGATCTACAACTTGGTTTCTCCCAGACATGAGCCGTAAACAATATTTGATAAACAACCGGTCGTAATTAAATAATTTAAACACCTAACTGTGATTAAAATAACAATAATCGTTCAAGTTGTCAAAGATTTCACGATACGCTATCAGCTGTGTCGCAAAAATCGAGGGGAAGCTGATCTATCATATATCAGAACTTGTAGTTTTGTAACCGCAAAGTATTAATTAGTCTTTACCTTGTGCAAGAAATATATCTGTTTGAATGCAACATTAACAGTAAATATATGCTGATTAACATGGTGTTCAATAAATCCTAAAATATTCATTTAAAATAATTAGGGAACAAAAAAAAACCCTAAACTTTAAAATAAAATTAAACAAATGACAACATCGGACTTCACATTAAACCTCTTTTTCAGTCCGACGAAACACTCGGTGATGATGAAGCCAGGGTTTAATTAAGTAAGTTGTCATACTAGCATTTAAATATACGCACCCTTTGTTTTGGGATATTTAAAATTAAACTCTATATTCTGGCTATCCGTGACAAACGGCCCTTCTTTTATCTGTGCCTATTCTGAATTGATTTTTATACAAAGGTGTTGATCATTGAGTACACACACTAGAGTTACGTGTCTCTAGCTATCTCTCATCCAGTGTAGCTTTAGAATGCACATAACTGTGTAATTTCAAATTGTTTGACGTACCGAATGTTATGGGTTCAATTAATACTGTCCAATAATATTTCATATAGGCCTACTGTATTTGCTGACACGGTTTTCAACGAGACTTATTAGAAAACCGGATATGTGGTCCAAGTAACTGTTGCCAACCCTCTTGCACCCTGGCTGAAGACTTTACATTTTATCAGAAGGGCTAGTACCTTCCAATGTTTTGGCATGTATACCTTAATAGCAGGATACAGAATTTATTAAATTGGATATTAAAACTGGAGTAAGACGGTACCAGTAAATTTATTTAATTGAAAGTGCTTTGATATCCGAATCAGTTGATTGCACACTTTGGGGCTTTTGAACTGTGTAGTTGCATGTATGCTTACTCCAAATGCGTATACCCGTCATATTCACTGACCACGGACATAGTCGTAGTTTTAAAACTGAAACGTGAGCTGATCGCGTGAACACTCCAACCTGTTGTAGTAGGCCTACATTACGTTCTTTGTCAAGTCATCACACAATGCTACTGCTCAGTGATCAAAACCATCCTTGTTTTTCACTAATTAAACAGTAGTCTTTTTATATAATGAAGTCAACTGCATAGAAAACTAATATGAACAAAGATGGTTAGTGAAAGAGATGAAGAAATCAGAGAGATAATTATTGGATTTCCTAGTTTAGCTATGCACTACAACACAAATCATATAGACCACAGTGATTAAATGGAAATATGTCGGGTTTTTAGGATTGACGTAATATTGAGTGGTTCCAAGAAACATATAGCCGTCAGTAGATAGTCATGTTGTGTGTTTAATTATTGGCAATATAAGTAATGCATGACATACATAAGCTATTCACAAACAAATCTATACGCATTTTATGCTGGAATTTTTACTCATGTAAGCTTATTGAACAAACGTATGGCTTAACTATTCATCAAATATAAGTATGACCATATCCGTTCAAATTAAGAAATTCTTGCTCCAAAAAAAACGAAAATAATTTTCTAAAAGATACAAAAATTATTTAATTTCTGTGATGGTCTAGAGATGTGCCCACCACCTATAAAAAGAGACTGTCCGCTAATTCGACTCCATATAACAGATTAACCTTCTATGTTTGCAGACAATATTGAATCCGTATTGCTTCTCACCACAACAAAAATCGCTTAGACCTGTTCGTTAAATATTCACCGGTGTTAAATCAACACACCAGATCTGTAAAGTAAAGTACATGCAACGCATTTCCTGTTATGCTATTAAGATTCTGAGACAAATTGTCACCATTTTTACGTGATATGTTTTTAGTGATTTAAGCAATTCCCGCCAAATTTCGAACTTACCATGGGAAGACATTTTATATCGAACTAAAGAGAGGCGGCTCTGTTAATTTTTATTTGATTTTTACGTGAAAATGTACGTCAAGTAGTTGTTTTGTTGAGTCAGTCTAATCCTCAAGTGTTCAAGGAAGAAAACGAGATGGTTTAATTCGAGGTAAGGCCGCGCAACTTTTATAAATTGTTAAAGTGCATAATCATTGTAGCGTGCCTTATCTGTAAAGGTTAGGAAGAGGCCAGTAGCGTATATAGCTAATAAATCTGTACCTTTTGTACGTAAGCTAAGGTTGATACCTGTATGTCAGTTGTTTCTGAATAATTGTCCTGGGCAGGCTGCCCTAGGTGATAGTTTGGGAATATTAAAAACGAAATGGAATCGTGAGTTAGAGATATACAGCTTTTAGTTTATGCTAAACGCTGTGGCCAGGAGTGGGGCCATATCAAGCACATATAGACGATGCTCTTTTAAAACCACAGTGAGGACAAAAGCCAACCAGTTAAAACTGGGAGGGAGATTATAGAAATATAAAAAAAATTAAATGATAATCATTATTATTATTGTAAGAAAAACAATCAATTCAAAAAAGGTAGAAAACTCTTAACTTGCGATGTACATGTTTATAGAAGACCACTGGTGGGAATCATTGTATATTCTATATCTACATATTTAACACAAAGCATTTTAAGTCTTTACAAAGATTTGAGCGAGTCATTCAAATTCATAACACCCATTTACATACTATAAATGTTTAGTATATTATTTTATTGTGTGTGGCAAGCACATACTTACATGAGTTGATAAGCTTTATTTTGTTAGAAAATTATATTTTATTGGTGGCTATAGCTTATGATATAACTTTATGGCATTCAAACGTGTTAAACTTATTTCACAAGTTTTTATTAATGAGGTAGTAATTTCTTTTTTTTTAATGAAAAGAAGTGATTATTGTGATTAAGATCATGGTGAGCTAACTATTCGTGTATGAACTAGCATGCTATTCTGTTTGTTTGGTGTCTTTCTTAAAATAGTATTCACTAACTTTATTGTTTGAAAATGATGCTTTGTATTTATGGAGATCTTCTAAGTTTTTAATTAAAAAGAATAGCTATAATACAAAATTGTTTTAGTTAAAATTGGAGTCACAACTTGAGACTTGGTCTAGTGACCATTTAACTTTTTTAAAGAGGAAACTTGTACGAGAAATGTCAACAAGTCAGACCAAACCAAGTCAGTCTACAAAAAAGAGAACAGAAACAGATTTAAGACGCTTAGAAATGTGCAACCTTACCGTACCAATAAGTACTGATTTACAGGCATTTAATTACTTATAATTTACATTCTCATAATTCAATACTATAATGTAATATTTACATTTTGGGGGGTATTTGAGGCGAATTTATTCATTGTCGGGTTTAATTAAACTTTGTTCTGTCTCATATAGTTAATATCGTAGACTTAACTTTTGATTTATTTTTTTGAAAATTATTTTGCATAACTTGTCTTGTTTACGTTCCTTATTCTGCGCACTCTTTCCCCTCAAAAGTGTTTGGTCGGTTTTGCAATTTTTTTCTCTTTGGGATTGGGTTCTGCCTCCTTTTTTTCTGTGTTGATTGTTGTTGTAGGCCGTCAACCAATGAGCGTCTGGGGTCAAGAGGGACAGTCCAATGGTAGATTTTTAAAACTAGGGCGGACAGTGCATGTGGTATCGTGTGGGGGTGATTTTATTGAGGACGGGTTTATTCAATAAACTGGGAAAATACATTGATCTTTCTCGTGCTGGAAAATTTTGGAGACCACTATTGTGTTTGTTTGTTTAATTGGTGTTTAACGTCATACTCAAGGGTATTTCACTTATATCACGACGGATACAAAAATAAAACGTACAAACAGATCAGCGTCCTGTTTCCCTTTAGCTCTAAGAACACCAGGGCAACAGAAAGCGCCTCTTTATCGCCTCTTACGATCGACCGAGGAAGCCGAGGGAATATTCTGCAGGACTGGCCAACCCGCTCCCCACGGGGCACCACTACTGTGAAACATGGACAGTAGTTCAGCGTGTATACGAACTGAATATCGAGACACTTAACGTTTCTGAATTGTATAATTGCTGCATTATTTGATTAAACTTATTCATTGATTGTGTAGTAGAAATCATTGCGTCATCTTCAAAAAAAAATATAAATACAATTATATATTATGTTATCCTTTTCGTGCGGGTGAAATGTGTATGTAAACTTCATTTGAATACATGATTTGCAGAGTAGGGAAGTCTTGCGTGATGGTTAAAGAATATAATCCAATGCTTTTCTCAAAATAGCTTATTGAATTTTTATTACAGGACGATTCTTTTGATCGTGATATATTGAATGCTTAAAATGTAATCATGAATGCATAACGGCATAAACATTAAATTGAGGGTGGGATGGAATGTTATGAAGTGAATTTCAGTAATTTCAGAATTTCAGTATTCAGTTTATCGAGTTGCAAATTGTGGTGTCAAGCCAATGTTCATCTCTGTTGACAAATACCCGAACTCATAAGATAGCCCCCAAAAAGATACCATGGTGAATGGTCCCAAATTTAACGAAGGACATTGACCTGGGTTTTAGTAAGACATTCCATTCATTTAAACCTGTAAGTCACGTGGTGTGGCTTTATCTTGGACATGAACCCCTACTGCTTAGCGGTATAGTTGTCCATCAAATACCATAGTTATATACCATGGTATGTTTCTTTCGTGCATACTTGGCTTGACCAATCGAAAATTTATAGGATAGAGAAGAACCAATCTTTGGTGAGCTTTGGAAATATTAGGGTTTTTCGGACAATGGTTCTAAATTGGGGATAGTCTGAATTTCACAAACATTGAGATATGAACTAAGTACAAATTTGATACTTTTTTTCCAAATTAATGTTAGGTTTATTTCAAAGGCGGGAACAATTGCCTTCCTTACAATGATGATAATTTGTATTCGTGTGATTATTTTTCGGACGTCACTTGTTGGAGGTTGTATATAATCTAAGGTGTATGTAGATGTAAAATTATTTCAAATACGCTTTCACTGTATAAACTTCAAAACAGAATTTCAATAATTTACATATACGAACTAAATGAGGCTTTTATTTGTATAATAACATATTTGGATAAAATAAGGCTTCATTGCATATAATTATACAATTTCTGGATAACCACTTCTTGTTTTGTGATAGAGCACAACGTTTCGATACATATGCCTGTATCGTCATCAGGTGTAAATTGAGTTCATTGCATATGCTTATCTACCACTTATCTACCATAAGCTTATCTACCACAAGTTAATAAGCTTAATTACATTCGAGATAAACTGGCGGTAATGAAAAAGGAGAGACCTGTTGAAATACAATTTATCAAAACTGAACTTGATTATTTCACATTTTACTTTTTTCCATGGAAAATGAATGGCTGAAATTTGGCTAAATATTGTATAAGTTTTAAGAAATATTTAATTATCTTTGTAAATACCGCCCGTGGAACTGACTATCTGTAAAATAACTTAGTGTTAAACCCATTACAGTTTGTAGTAATATTCAGACAAGAAATTGGCTAGTGTTAGTATGTATCAAAGAGGTATAGGCAAGTAGCTAATGTCAGTATGTATCAAAGAGGCACAGGGATATATCTAATGTTAGTATGTGTAAAAGAAACACAGTCATGTAGCTACATATGGTGCGCCAACAATTCTGTTTTCAACTTTGGTGGAAGAATGTGTGTAAATATTGCTAATAGAAATGATGCTAATAGTCCTATTTTATATTAAAGTTATACTGTTTGTCAAAATAAGATTCAAGTTAACACAATTTGATACATCAATACATTACCTTTGTAAATAAAAAGAAAGGTTGTGCCAGTCATGGCCGGTTCATCATTCAAATAAAGCCAGGCCGATACACTCTTATTTCAAGGTGTAGGCAGTATTGTCCTTGTGTGTTGTTAAGTTTCAAATTTGGTTTAACAAAATCAAGGATGGAGTTGTCAAACAGTTTCTAATGTTTGCATTTTAAACATATGTAAAATGTATGTGACGGACTTGTGTAAATCTGGGCGAACGCAATACTTATTGCATTCAGCCCATTGTCATACATGTTAAGTGGGATATAGAAATCACGTCTTACAACATTTAATCCATAGCTCAAGTTTCAACATGACAAATTACGACTATATTGAATGTCTATTTTCATGTGCCTTTTTTCTTTTCCTTTGCAATGACTAGCAGGCAGACAATGCTGACATCCACGGCAAGTTCTTTGTATAGGTGTTCAGTGTGTGAGAGGAAAGTTTTTAATTGCACAAATTTGTATAAACGTTGCAACATACTTTTAAATGAGTTGTGCGTTATCAGTTTACATATATGATAATACCTGGCATTTTGACTGCTGCAATAAATTCGAAATTGCATGGCAAGCCGTTTTATCACTTCTGCCTTTATTCTACATATGTTAAATTCTTTTCCACATATGTAAAATAATTGACTTTATTTTACATATGTGAAAAAGAATTTCAAATATGTGGACAGGAATTTCACATATGTGGAAAAGAATTCAACATATGTAGAAAAATAATTTCACATACGTAGAATTCTTTTCCATATATGAGAAAATCTGTTTCACATATGTAGAATTATTTATTTATTTTACATATGTTGAAAAGAATTTCACTTATGTGGAAAAGAATTCAACATATGTGAAAAAGAATTCGACATATGTCAAATGAACCTTAATTCAACATATGTGGAAATCTTTTTCGCTTATCTAAAATAAAAAGGTGAGTGGAACTCTTTTGTAGATATGTAAAATAAAAGCATCCACGACCTCAAATACAGACTTCTACCTTGCAGCCTGTATTTAGCGGCAATAAATTTGCACAAAAAGTACAATCCGGCCAGAAGCACATCCACCCTTTGCGTTTCTCAAAGCATCTGCTGTTTCCTAGCGAAGAATAAATTAGGGAAACTACATTTGTTTATAGGCCTTAAATTGCGACCGATTATGTAGTGAGCATGCTGCATTAAGCTACATTACTACGTCTGATTCGTCGGGAAAATAAAATGATGTAGTGTACAACAAAAATACTGAGTAAGAATAAACCCGCCGTTCTATCATCGAGATGGAAAAATCACCTAAAACTCGCCTTCGATTCGGTATGGATGATTGTTCCATATCTTGTGTGGGAAGTTTCGCCCCAGAATAAAGCTGTGCGTTATCCTCTTAATACATGCTTATTATAACACTGCGTCTAGGGGACTAACGCAGTATTCTCTAGGTGATCATGTAAGTTAACGTTTTTGTTGTTTTCTCGCAGATTGCAGAGAAGCTCGCCAGGAGTTGAATTTAAAAGATGCACGAGAAGCCCACGAGTTGTGACAAAGGATGGGCATGGGTTGTGCTGTGTGCAGCCACCTTCAACCTCTGTGTGGTTCTTGGTATCTCATTAGGGTCCGGCGTATATGTTGTTGAAGTTGTCAAAAACTGGTATGTCAGCAAAGCCAATGCTGCTCTTCTGGGGTCAGTGATGTATGGCATCATGTTCTGTTTCGGTAAGTTCATTTTGCTTGCAATGATTGGTGACAGAATCAAAAATAATTTAAAGGTAACGCAAAGCTTTGCACAGACAACATATATTATAATTGCTAACCCAGTAACTTGAACATTAATCATAAACTCTGTTATGATTGTTGTAAATACATCGGAATGTTTATTCTATTGTTTATCTTGTTGCTCAATGGAAAACCCGACTGCTTGTAGAGGATTATCACCTACATGTATCTGTTTTAATCTCGCCATCGGTGTTCTGTGATTCCGTTAGGATTGTGTCGCATTTCCCAAACATTCACAGTTGTATTAATGCTACATTATTTGAAAAATTATTATAATTATTTACATACCAGTGAAATATAAGGGTTTTCTTTACCCATAAACTTTATCATTTACTTTTAACATTGTTAAAAAATATAACTCAAACATATGAAATTCAACAGCGATTGCAAGCGACATATTGTGTACATATATCTTCTACCCTAACCAGGAGATTAACAGTTCTTAACAGTTGTAGGCACCCACTCAGATGACGAGTTAAAATAAGACTATGCTAGTGAAAAAATGCAGCGATTGTCAATAACTAAAGTTGCTTCTAATTTGTAATATTTGGCTAAATGCATTTATAACAGGGGGAACTAACTCGACTCTTGATAACTTTATTCGCCGAATGGTTAACTATAGGTTCCGGTTATAACCTCTCTGTCCGCCAAGGCTTGTAATGTAGAGTAGCTCGCAATGAAATTTGGTTAGCGAAAATGAGGAAAACATGTCAGATATAATCGTCGTGATTTGAAATTTTATGTTCGCAAAAAAGCTGAAAATAACATAATCGGAATCATGTAAATTTATGATTAAAGCATTTTACCAAGCAAACAGTTTTGGACTCAAATTTCTTGCATTTTGTGTCGTATTTGTAATATTTAATCCTGGGGTCGCTTGAAACAAATCCGCGCACTTTCCCGGTAGTATAACGTTTTTGGTAGTACATTTCAACATTTGAAACAACGTAGAATATTTGTAGATTATCAATAAGTTGGTGCGGATAAACAATCTTTATAGGCTCTTCCGATGGACTATTCACGTCATCTTCTTTGAGTGTGACTTAAAAGCAAAGATAATAACATAACAACGAGTTTATGGATATACAACTTCTGGGTACATTGACGAGCAAAGTGGACATAGAAACTAACTCTAGAAACTACCATTTTCTTACGTGTAAGTAACAGAGTAATAAATTAGGCCAGAAGAATTAGGCCACCTGACAAATGTATTAAAAAGCCTCAACGACTTCCCCGCTCATCTTCTTGACACGCCTTTTTTCGCCATGCTCTCAGACAGATTAATAATCCACCAAAAAACCAACGAAAGCCCTTTCTCCCATCCTAATTACACTCCCCTTTAGAGGTAAGATAAGCCGTACATTGGAAAGACTATTACAACACAGTGTCAGTATTGACCATCAAAACGTTAAATGTATATATATATAAACCAAGCACCTGCCTTATTTGCCGTTTATTAGCCTCGGTGTCTTCATACATTTAAGCCCAACTTACCTTTAGTTAAACACTATTGTTACTTTTTTAAATGTTTGCTTAGCCTAAAGTATTTACCGTACACTTTAAACCAATTATATTATTCTTTGTATCCAGTAGTATCTCCCCAAGTTCATCTTAGCCCTGCTGAGTTAAAATAGATGTGATCTACACCATTGCTGTCGTTGTTAGCTATCTTTTGACCTGTTGGTATACTCACCTGTAATGTTTTCTACAGGCAATGAATTCTTTTTCATGTACCTGTGAAATTTTGGTGCACATACACCGTTAATTTGTTGAACTGTCACTAAGCTTGAAAAAGTTGCTAGTACCTGCACTGAATCCTTGCTCCCTAATATAACAGTTATGATCCATAGATATCTGCAATGTTTGTGTTAACATTAATCAATCAAACAATTCAACCACTTTAAATTTAAATGAGGATTGTTATGGTCTATACCTTTATTTAATGCTTGGTGAAATATATTTCTAAATAGCAATCACACTGGCACATGGATGTAGATAATAAACTCAGTCAAAAAAGAAACTTCACACTCGTTTGGATGTCGATAAGGTGAACATACAAGAAAAGTGGTTTTAAATAATGATTGAATTCAATTTTATACCCATTAAGGACGATAAAAATCATGTTCATAATGTAACCAATTCCAACGGAAATGCTACGGAAATATAAGAAAGTAAAAATGGTAAGTTACAACTTGATGAAAGCATGTCAATAGGGCGTATGCCCTTCATGAGCGTTCACTACTGCAACGCAACGCCTCCTTATGGATTGAATGATGCGTCTGAACACAGCTTGGGGGGTGCGTCGCCATAATTGAACCAACATGGCACCAAGTTCCTGCAAATTCTGTGGAGGGTTCCTTACTTGACGGAGTCTTCTTCCCAATCGGGAGACCTTGAGGGCCACTCCATGACATTGATGCCAGCATTCCTAAGAAAATTCCGCGTTAAATTGGTCGTATGAGGTCTGGCATTATCGTGCTAGAATGTCAGACCTGGGCCATGAGCTGCCATGAATGGCAAAAGCTCTGGAATGAGCACTTGATCTCTGTTTCCTTGAACGACCGTCAGTCGGGAACGGGCAGGACCCTTAAAGGCACCCAAACCATAACACTACCGCCCCCTAAACGATCCACTTCCTGCACACAGCACTGGGAGTTCCGGTCACCGCGTCTCCTCCAAACTCTAACTCTCCCACCAGCGAAGTGCAACGTGAATCTGGACCCTATTCCAATCATGCTGAGTCAATATCAGATGTCGTTGTGCCCATAGAAGCCGTTGAAGTCGGTGTAACTGGGTTAAAATTGGTCCATCATATGGCCGGCGTACATGGAGACGAGCAGTGCGCAGGCGATTACTTATGGTTTGGGCAGTCACACTACCTCTAAACAATTCATCCCTAGTGGACGTTACAGTGAGAAATCGATTACTCAAATGACGTAAGACGATTTGTAGGTCTTCTGCATGTGTCGTCACACGTGTTCTACCCGAACGAGGTCGGTCTGCTGATCTGCCAGTTTGTTGGAGACGTGTCTGAAGATCATGGATAGTCCGTCGACTACATCCCATAACCCTGGTAACGTCAGTGACCGACGTTCCTGTATTCAGCATTCCAACGGTACGTTCACGTTGAATGTTTGACAGTCGTGGCATTACAAATCAACGGACAATTTACTGTAAGAACTTGTTTTCCCGAGATGTCACTCATAAGGTCACGTGACTAGGAACACAAGGAAACACGCTTTATCCTTGATGTATGCTAGCACGAACTGCATGCTTGTTTACGTCGGAGTTGTGGTGTGTCATGATGTCTTTGGCAACGCATTTACCTCTAATAATAATAATAATATCTCTTGTATTAAGTTTTAAGAAAATATTCAAAAATTATGAGTGTGAAGTTTCTGTTTTGACTGAGTATAGTATAAGTGATTGAAGAGGTATGTTTTAATTTGGCATTTTATGAGTGACAATGAGGTGATGGTTCAAATGGAGGTAGGAATGTTACTCCATCCCATAGGCTCCATTGTTCAAAATAAATGGCGAGAAATACTACTTCTGTGAATGGGCACATCAAGGTCAAGTTCCCGATTTCGCGTGTTTCACTGTATAAATTTTTTTTTTTACAAAATAATTCGGAAAATTGCCAGGAATAAGTTTGTTTGTTTGATTGGGGTTTAACGTCGTACTCAAGGGTATTTCACTTATACGACGACGGACTGTCCACTTCACACTGTTTCTTGCCCTAGTATGGTGGATAACCGGGAGGAAAATTCGTAAAAACCACCCCCGCGATTGCCTGAGCCACATCCTGTTACTCACTCATATACCTGAGGGTCGACAGACGGACTCGATCCTGTGAACGGTAAATCGAAGAAGGCGTTAGAAAGCGC
>JAVFBX010185491.1:0-13983 GCA_034783855.1 Mopalia kennerleyi | reverse complement strand
ATTTCATCAGACATCTTGTGCAGCTTTGTTTTGGCAATGTTTGAATTTTGTTGGGTAAAAGAAAAAAAAGTTGGTTTGCCTGAAACTCGATGTCCACGATACAGTTGCTTATCCTATATGAGAGGCATAACTATAAGCATAACACTTTCAAGGAGCTCAAATTAAGTGTATTTGTGATATTTTTACAACATTTTCAAAGTGTACATTTAACATGAAGAATGTCAAGTAACACTTCCAAAGAGCTGAAATTAAGTGCCTTTGTCAGGAGTTATTATTTGAGACTATGAATGTGTATGATAAACACCATTAGTGTTAACCTATAACACTTTCAAGAAGCTAAATTCTAACACTTTCGAAAGTGTTGAGATTGGTTACCTTATGAAAGTGTTATTTTGAACATTATTAATGTTGCATACAACATTTGCGTTTTAAGAGTGTAAACAAAACCTTGTGTTATGTTTAGTACATAAACTTATAATTGCCTCTTAAACAAGTTTTGGGTAGGAATACTCAAATTAACTATAATTGTATTCAACATTATATTTGTAAAAAGTAACCACACTGTCACAGGGATATTGATTGATTTAAACTCGATGGATTATATATGTAACAATATACATGGGTACACTCTTAGAAGTAATGGTTCTTTGGAAAACGAGGATGGTTCTTTATGGAACCATTTAGACTAAAACGCTTCTTTGTTATAGGAAGAAAGGGGAAATTACTTAAAACAGTTGCCGTGAATTCCATACAGAACCTTAACAGGTTCCAGTATAACCATTTTTTCACAGAGCGCACAATAATCTCTATTTATATGTTCCAAAATAGGATTTATTCGCAAAACAATTAATATTCAAATGATTCCCAGTAAATAACTATATTTTTGTGCCACTGTCAAACGAACTATGGCGTGGTTAAACAAATCTAGACTAGGGGCCTACTGCTGCTATAGGATGCATCAATGATATTCGGGTTTGTTTATCCGTTGCCACGCACGCATTATAGCGACCTAAAAATCGATTCTTTTTTTCGTTGCCAAGCAAGCTGACTTCGAAAACATTATGGCGACCTATTTCTGGGAAATAACCCGAGCTCACAATTCTTACATAAGTAAACCGTAATTATTCCTGTACTGTGAGTACCATTGTCAAACGAACAATGGCCTCAAAATGTTCTAGTCGTATATAGCCAGGCACAGAAACATTTATATGAAACATAATTTTCGGTGAAAATAAAGTGGCTCTTTCCCTTTGTCCGTCGTGTCAGGTGTGACGTAAATTCTAACGCCAGGTTGAGGGGGAGGGTTAGTTTTAGGAGCAGGTTTAGCGTTAGTTTCAGGGTTTGTTTTAGGAGTAGGTTTAGGGTAAGTTTCAGGGTTAGTTTTACAGTAAGTTTTACGGTTATACAATCTGTTATACAATCTTTTTATTTGTTTGAGCCCAAAGATATTAACAATTACACGCATGTAGAAAAACAGGGTATAAACTTGAATGAGTTGTCAACCAGTTAATTGTAGTATATACATATGTTAACTAGCTGCACGGTTTGCGTTTGTTTTGGATTTTAATCAATAATTAGTTCTACTTACTGCAGCTGCAGTAGTGTGTGAAAATAATGTTCGTCTTTGTGGGTTGCTACGCAAGCGTTATCGATGATAGCGACCTATTTCTGGGAAATTACACGAGCTCATTAATCTTACCGCATAAAAGCAAACCGCATCAGTCAGGAACGGACAGGATTAGCCCGTCACAATGCCACCATTTGCAGCATATCGTGTAGGCTACCCATCTGCAGAATCATTTTTAGCCATATAAACTGTGCTGCCAGAGATGAATCTGTGGTGTAACTTCTCTCATTATAATGTCTTAAATTTAAATTGTGGACATTATCAGTTCATCAATTACATATCGAGTGTGGGTATAAAGCATTTCTATACTGTTAAATTGAAGAAGTGTTGAACCATTAATTTATAAAATATGTTTTTTCTTCATTTTGTTCGTCCTGAGTACTTATATCCCAATGGATTTAAAATGTAAAGGTATATATTTGGATATGAATTGCGAGCTGTGCACTCCCAGGTCTGCTCAATATGCTAAATTTTGCCGCTCATTATGCTAAATATGCAGCGCTTTACTCGTTAGGTCAATGCACCCAACACCACTCCCATCATAAGAAAGAGATGCAAATATGATTGGTTGAGCGATCTTTAAAGGTTGAGGTCGTTTTGTAATGAGCCAATCATAACAGAGAAATAAACCTCGAGCAATAAAATCTGGATGTATCGCCTCGACATAATAACTTAACTGAACTATCTCGCAAACTGTGCTCGAAGACAGACGCCCAATTCTTAACTTATCAAAGTTACCGACAAAGTACAGGTAAGAAAATGGTTATCATAAATTAACTCATAAATAAATCAAAAAACAAAAAGCTTACTTCTATAAATAGTCCAGATTATAATAACTGAACTTAATGGCTTGATATATAACAATTAAACCTATTATACTTTTTAGGAAATGATAGCCGCCGATAAAAAAGAAAAACACTAAACTGTACATCAGTTGCCGAGATATATTTGTCAGAACTAATCTGTAAATTCATAAATACTCTTATTTGTATAGGATTAAGCTAACACTTTTCTAAGATACTGTACATTCGTGAGATTTCACTATAAATATGTTAATTTAATTCAAAACAAGATTTTGAATGTTAACAGCAGCGTTGTTACTGTTTTTAGGAAATGGATTTCAATCTTCTGACCATATGCATGATTGTTGGAGCTTTGCCTCTGACTGCAGGTGGGTAAACATATAAAATAAACATTCGAGTGTACGGACATCCTCCACCTATCAATTCCCCCTCCCGCCTTGTCAATTCTCGCTGTCCATTTCCCCTCCTCCACACCCAAGTTGGTGAACACGCTAGCTTGTAAACAAATTCACCGATTAATTTCAAACTTGGTATTTAGCTTCCGACTGTTAAGACGACGGATGGTATTGCATTTCACGAAATTCCGTTAAACGAAATGCCTAAGTTCCGTTAAATAAGATGGCCACCATATATGCTGTGAACATTATAACTCACAGATTAACTTGAAACTTGAAGTATATATAGTCTCCTCCTATTAAGACAACAGACGGGTTTGAATTTCATCAAAATACCGTAAAACGAAATGGCCGCCATTGCATAATTTTACAATATCCCCGCCTATGTGTTCTGAACATGATAATTTTAAGATCAAATTCTCTAAATAACTTGAAACTTTTACGGTAGGTTCCTGCCATTAAGTTTACTTAGCACTGTATGAATATTAACTTTTCAGCTCTATCAAATCAATTCACATGTAATGGTTGTGGTAGTGTTGATTATTGGTGGAGTACACCGCCGTCATATAAGTGAAACATCCTTCAGCCCAGCATAAAACACCAACCAATCAATCAATCAATCAATCCCTTCATTAAGACAAATAATAAGATTTCATTTCTCTCAATTCCGTAAAACAAAACGGCAGCCATTGTATAATTTTAATATATTTCAAACTTGGAAAATAGTTTTCCCCAGTAAAGGAACCGACGGGATTGCATTTCATTTTGTTTCGCAAACCAAAATGGCCATCAAATCCAGATATTAACTTCAAACTTTTTTTTCTGTTAAGATTATAGATGTGGTTGTACTTCAGTAGGTTTCACAAAGAAATATGGCCGACATAGCATATAACACCAAAATGGTGATAAAACCCAAAACTTGTATTCTTTTGCTCTTTGAAGAAAAAAGGAGTTCTTAAAGAAAATTAGGGAAATATGATTTGACTGGGATTACAAGCGTATTAAAAAAAAACGCCTCTGGCGGTAGACTTGTTAGCTTCTCAGCTTGTTAAGATTTCAATAATTTGTTTATAGAATCCCCATACAGTGATCTTAATCTTAAGTTCTGGGTAAAATGTTATTGCATCAAAATTTAAACTATGTCGCATATTTTTTGGGGACCTTTTACTATATTTATACTGGCCCCAAAAATGCAAATGTACATGATTGTGGATAGACAATCACATTCAAACAGTTAAGATTTCCAATATCCTTTGGCCGTAATATACACTGCTTTAATTGACATGTATTAAACAAAAAATAATGTTAATAGCTTCTATTCAAATATAACAATTACAGTGTCTCCAAACCTCAACATTTTTGCATCCATATAAAATCCTTCAATAATCCATTTTCCCTGTCATTCCTTGTCACCCTTGTATTCGGGTTGGAGGCGAAGGGGAATTGACAGGAAGGGAAAATGTCTTACCATTCATGTGCTACATATTTCAGATAGATTTTCACGAACGTTGTTAGCTATAACAGTGAATACCGGGCTATATGACTAAATTTAACGAAACGGCATCGATAATTTATCAATGTCGTTTCGGACGTACCAAAAGCCAGATTATTATTAAAGGGAACCACCAATGATTTTCTACCAAAAATTATTATTTTCATTATATATTTTGCAAGACAGTAACCCATGTAGCATTTGCAATGGAGTAGGCATATCCGGTATATAGTTAGTTAATATAAAGTCCGGGTAGAACAAAACAAAACTAATGCCCAAGCTAATACCGATACAAAAATACGAAGTAATTAACATTTATTTCATTTTTCGTCCAAATCTTCGAATTATCGTAGGTCAAAACAATATATCAATACAGATATGTACTTATATGTGAAACATCGATCGCCTTTCCTTTCCTTTTTTTATTTGCGATCACGTCAATATGCGTCTATATGCATGTAAACTGTCTGACCCAATCCTATTGAAATCTAAATGTTAAAGAAAGGAAAATAAAATATAAACATTTAATTAAAAATGTAAATGTAATCGTAGAATGATTAGAGAAAACAGTTCAAATTGTATATTACGCAAGTAAAGCTAATTGTTTGGAAGCTTAAAGGCCTTAAATGGTTTAACATAGGATTTAATTTATGGATCTTTCAACAGAAGGGTAGACCAGTGGTTAGCTCTGTCAACAATTCTGGTGTTTTGGAGAAAAAGGCTGTCTACACGTGGTTCTAAAGAACTGTTTTCATTTAAAGTGGTCGGTAGAGCAACAAGAAATATCAAATATTTAAATCCCTCACAGTCATGTATATGCTTATACATTTCACTTTCGGCTTTTTCGCCCTGTTCATTTGTTCTTTTAATTTAACATTTCTAAGTTTAATCTCTTTGACCCTTTGCTTCTATCCAACTGTACTCACTGGGACAAAGATCACTTTGAAAAGATTTATCTGCCTCTCTTTTGTTCATTCTATAATCTTTTAATATCGAACTGTGTATTCTGACCAGTACTTACTGTTATCTTTGTCTTACCTAAATATTAATTCTCTGTATGTTGTTTTAAGCCGTATCGTTGGCCCTTCTATATATAGATGATGTAAATTAATGTATTCGTAAACAAACAAACATAGATGTAGCCTGGTATATTTGTACATTTGTACAGATATTTTTAATTTTTGACAATGGTTTTAAAATATACCGAAATATTGAATCACCAAGTATCCATGTGTATCTTTTATTGGAGCTGTAAGTTTACTCGACTTTGTGAAACTCATCAGTGGGAATACTGCTAAATAGACATAGACTGTTTGCTCTAGATCTTTAGTGGATGGTTAAGAGAGAGCTTCGTCTTGCCATGGTGTTCTTAGAGCTAAGGTGTAACTTGAAACAGTTCTATTTATGATGTATCTGTATTACATATTGTCATTGATCATATGAATTTAATAAGCATGTAATGTATGTATGAAATGTCCAGATCCGGTATAAATCGCCTTAAAGAGATGCCCAGGCTGAGTTAAAATACAACACTGTCCAAATGCTGTTACGGTGTATCCAAAAATTTATCAGTAAGCTTATCTCTATACCTTGGCTCTCTGGACCGCCTTACTTTACTATCTACCATAATAGCGTGAATTAGCTCCCTATAAACGAGTGACTGGTGATAACTGGGTCACAAAAGTTACCAGAATGTTCACTACTGTTTTCGATGTATACAAAAGATTGGCTGACCGGTACATGCATCCACAATAGCCTAATAATAAACACACTGCATTGATTGTACCATTGGTAGAAACATAAGCATACCAGTAAGATCTAATAACTTTTCTTTGCGGCTTGGGGGCTGTTCCTTGGAATGTTATTTAATTGAAGTCATCTTCTCAAAGCAAGGATAAAAAAGGACCAGATTGTCACATTTTTCACTCTTGCTATAATTGGTATTTAGAACGTGGCAAATCTTTCATGCGATGATTGTAGAAATAAACAGCCAATCAGAAAGCCGTTACACAGATCACGTCCCTCGACAACAATCAAGCATGGCGCCACTTCTAATTAAAGTGTCTGCAATGATGTCAGGACAATTTGGCGGGGCTGTAAGTGTGTGTCTCTACATGAATAACCTACTTGCCATCTTGTTGTTGGATCGCTGCTTACTACACTAATGACAGCTCCAATCTGATTGGGGTAAAGAGACTTCACTCGAAAGTAGTTGTTGTAGACTTCAGTTAGCCGAGGTTGTTTCCTCTAACGCCATTGGATATAGTTAAGAGTTAAAACGAGGATATGTTTATTAACTTTAATACTCAGCCGATGAAAATCGGTCGTATTATGGTTTGATCAGCGTCCGTCCGTCTGTCCGGTAGGCTCCAATCTGTTTCCGGAGCAGAACTCGAAAACTATTAAGCCAATCTTTATGAAACTCAGTACTCACATTTACCATTTACTGTAGTTGTGCCTTTTGCTATTATGCATTCATCATTTTAAAAATCAGTCTGCCTGTCTGTCTGTCCGTCTGGCCTGGCCTGATGGCTCCCTTCCGTTTCCGGAGCAGAACTCCAAAACTATAAAGCCAATCTTTATGAAACTTGGTAGGCACAAAAACCATTAACTGTAGTTGTGCTTTTTGCTATTACGGATTCGTCATTTTAAAAATCTGTCCGTCTGTCTGTCGGTTCGTCCGAATGGCTCCAATCCGTTTCCGGAGCAGAACTCCAAAACTATAAAGCCAATCTTTATGAAACTTGGTAGGCACATTAACCATTAACTGTAGTTGTGTCTCTTGCTATTACAAACTCATCATTTTAAAAATCAGTCTGTCTGTCTGTCCGTCTGGCCTAGCCTGATGGCTCCATTCCGTTTCCGGAGCATAACTAGAAAACTGTAAAGCCAATCTTTATGAAACTTGGTAGGCACAATAACCATTAACTGTAGTTGTGCCTTTTGCTATTATGGATTCATCATTTAAAAAATCTGTCCGTCTGTCTGTTGGTTTGTCCGAATGGCTCCAATCCGTTTCCAAAGCAAAACTCGAAAACTGTAAAGCCAATCTATATGAAACTTGGTAGGCACATTAACCATTAACTGTAGTTGTGCCTATTGCTATTATGGATTCATCATTTTAAAAATCTGTCCGTCCGTTCGTCCGATGGCTCCAATCTGTTTCCGGAGCATAACTCGAAAACTGTAAAACCAATCTTTATGAAATTTGGTGGGCACAATAACCCTTAACTTTAGTTGTGCCTTTTGCTATTACGGATTCACCATTTTAAAAATCTGTCCGTCTGTATGTCCGTTCGTCCGGATGGCTCCAATCCGTTTCCGGAGCAGAACTCGAAAACTGTAAGGCCAATGTTTACAAAACTAGGTAGGCATATTAACCATTAACTGTAGTGGTGCCTTTTGCTATTACTGATTCATCATTTAAAAATCAGTCTGTCTGTCTGTCCATTCGTTTGGATAGCTCCAATCCATTTCTTGAGCAGAACTCGAAAACTATAAAGTCAATCTTAATGAAACTTGGTAGGCACATTAACCACTAACTGCAGTTGTGCCTTTTGCTATTACGGATTCATCATTTTACAAATCTGTCCTTCTGTCTGTCCGTTTGTCCAGATCTTTGTGAGACTTTGTAGAAGGCAAGCATGCCATTGTCTGAAAGGTCTTGGGTTACCATGGTCACCTCACGAGTGCCCCACGAGGGCGTATGTTGGGTTTACTAAAATCCTTGTTTGTTTTTATTCATTATGGTATCATATGGTATAATTTAAATTTATATTGGTAAGATTTAGTAGACTGGTTACCAGCTTGATCCATGTTTCTCTGGTTACACCGCTGTACTCTCTTCAGCATTTTAACTACTCCTAATATCGTTTAGCTTCCAAAAACCTAATCTCGATCTATGCCTAACTAAACAGAGCCAACCACACCATGACGGAATTAAATGCATTCTTTGTTTACAGCATTTAGCTGCTATCAGTGTGTACATGTTAAATCAGACAACGCCCTGTCTATCGTCTCTGGATTGACCGAGGACCAAGCCTGCCATGATGGCGACACGAAGAACATACAAAGCGTGACGTGTACCAGGGGCTCTTCCTGTATTAAATCCACAGCACAAGTCAGCGGTTCAGGTAGGTAAAACGGTCAAAAATTAATGTATACGGAATGGTGATACATCATACAGGCTTTATTCGACAGGCCGAAAGGGACAATCCGTCGTCAGATAGGTGAAATACCCTTTAGCACGACGTTGGACCTCAATTAAACAAACACGCCAATCCATTGTCTTTTAGCAGAATGAAAGAGACAAGGTATGTATCATAAGCCAAAATGTCTTCTCTTAAGTCACAATTTAAGGGCTACTTACACTGTATAATGCGTGATGCAGGCTGTCTTTGTGAGTGTAAGTGTAGTTAAAGAAACTCGTGCTATAGGTTTTATCCCGGACTTCCACCAATATAGTGATATACACTAAATACATTTAAGTGTGTTATTAAACGCCATGCTAATACAATAAAAGCAATAAATTGATTACAGATGAGCTGCTGTTTGTAAAAGGATTATCAATTTGTCCATAAATACAATGTCAGCTATATGAAATAAATAATTAAATATCTGTTCTTTGCAGTCTTAGGATCATCATACTCTGCTGAATTGACAACTCGTCTATGCTTAAACGTTGACGGTGTCGGCAATGAATGCCAAACACTAGACGGTGCAGCGGCTGTAAGATCAGTGAGCCAGTTCACAGGCGTGACGTCTGCCTCGGGAACTGTGTGTATTTGCAGCTCAGATAATTGTAACGGCCAATCCATGCCAGCTCCTGCCGTGTTCACGTTTGTTTTCGGTCTTGTTATGGTTATTTTTGTATCAATCTAACCCGCAGCACGCAGCAGTCCTAACATGGGCATATTAAAGAGACAGGGGATACCCGGTTCACCTAGGTTTTAACAAACTCTGATGGACCATTTACAGAAACCAGTTAGTGCCATGTTTAAACACGAGATACGACTTACTTACACGTAACAACGAGTTAGGTTGAAGACAAATTTGAATTCGACATGGCACTAGTCGACTGTCTTTGGAATATCAGAGTTTGTTAATGAAACTATACCGATGAAACAGAAAGTTTATCCTAGTTTAGAAATCCTATCGGACGACCGACTGGCTAGAATCTATAAATACTTCGACAATCCTTTGACGTCACGACTGTTTCGAACGGATTAATTTTTCATCTTGACGGGGGATGATGATTTGGCTTCTTAGTTGCACAGTACCCCCCTCACATATAAATTTACATGAAACAATTTAGATTGGATTTTCTATAATTTGCTATTTAATTCTGCTGACCTTTAAGGTTTGGAATGCAATTAAAGCAAAGTGTATGGGGTCTAAGTCGAGCATTGATTTGTCCACAGGAAGAGGCTCATTTATAAGTACTGTATTTTGTTGCAGGTTCTGAAATTTTGTCAAAATAAAATATGATATAACTTGGATACCGCAATAGTAGGACCAATTAAGTAAGCTGTAAGCTCCTGTTCGTCAGCCGAAATTTTTGACATTTACAAATCAGTTTTGCGAAGCGGCTATGTGATTGGTCAATGCTGCAAACCAATCAACGCCATTTTGGCCAGCCTTTGCATCAGATAATAATTTTAGCGGCAACCAAAAGAGATTTGTTTTTGAATCAGATTGGATGTATATGGTCTATGTTAATTATTATTATCGTGTCGCTTATAAGCCACCGCTATTTGATATATTTATATAATTTTGCCCAAAACGATATATTTTAATAGGATCCACAAAATAAAAGATGTTTAATTAAAGAAAGTTTAAAGTCAGCCCATCTATTACAGAATCAATATTTTCATTAGGCACGATAATAATAAGTGTACCAAATATAGTTACCTGTAGCATTATATTATATTTTTGTTGTATTATCTAATTTCAATAAAATTAATTTCTGTCTTTAATGTAAGTTAGAGTGAATACACCTAATGAGATAAATAATATTTTTAAAGAAATAAAGCCTATATTCAAACTTTCCCAATTGCTGTTCGCTTTATCATAGAACTCGTTAATGTTGAATATCTAATAAAGACTATGCTCGAGCTCGTTCTTCATACATGTACTAATCCTCTCTTTATAGTCTCTGACAAAAGAATGCCCGTTTCTCGAGGATTGCCAGAACATGGTTAACTTTTAAACATTCAATTAAAATCACATATTAGTCGTTTGTACTCAAAATCTTCATAGAGACTTTGATTAATTCATGGCGAAATTATTTTTTGAACAGCCAGAGTTTCTTTCGCAGTTATTCTGTTCTGGCTATCCTCGGAAACCATCGATGTTTATCAGCGGCTATAATGACAGGATGTATATAAAAAGATAACATTATATATATATTGACTTGTTTCTTGATTTATTGTTTATGCTTGAAAAATTTAATTTAACTCTATTAGAAAATCTATGCTTTCGTCATGTATGTAATAAATAGGTTTTAACTGATTGTATTTTGAGTTTTCACGCATTTATTGGCTGCTTCTGATTGTGTTGATTCCCTTGTTAACTACGTCATACCTGTTATGTGTTTTAGTAATGGCATACGGGATTTGTTTTCTGACCTGTTGTCGTTATAACATCCTTGTTGAGTCATAATCTGAATGATGGGAGAAAACAGGTACTGGTGATTGGAAATAGTAGAGGGGATCTCTTATATGAGTTAGATTGAAATTTGGTGCTTACATGGACTATAAACTCTGTGCATATTTTGATTTCCTGTCCGCAAAACATTGTATATTATCATGTTCAAATTGTACTGCTTGGTCTCCGTAACCTGGGACCAATAGAAGAGGAATAGGCAACGACATACGCTTACAGACTAACCCAGGAAATCAATGCTGGCCTCGGTAGTGCTTTGTTGTAGAGGCCTGACGGAGTTAACACTAGAACATCGCAAAAAGCTCCAGCGTTTCACGCATTTCCGGGACATGTAAACTACATGCTAGCATCGTCTGTGAGATATTCTTTTAAAATATAACAGAGAAAAGTATTTAGCAGTCTTTTTAGAAAAACAATAAAAGGTTCCGAGTAAATAGGCGAACGTTTCGGAAAAGCCAGTCATAAAAACAAAATTGGACTTTCATCGCTGATAAATGACATATACTTTCGTGTAACCAGTCCCAAAACCCATGATTGGCAACGAAAAAACACTTCTGCTGAAGGCACACAAAAAAACAACAACTTTTCTTTCAGAACAAATGTAGTTTAGAATACAGTTAAGTAACATACACAACGAAATGTAAAGAAATGGCCGCCATTTTTGGAACTAAGACATCGCTTATACCTAAACTTTAACAGAAAAAAACATCGAGCAAACGGCTTGTAGTGGACTATTAGCGCTAAAATATTACAGCCAAAAGACATGATCTTTCCTTGGTACGAGAGATTTTCCAAATGGTCCGTTAAATAATTCACTTGGCGATAGAAACTTCAACTACTATAGTTCAGGAGGACTGGCTTTATGTCCAGATGACCCCAATCCGTTTCTGAGCAGAACGCGGAAACTATCAGACCTGTCTCTACTAAACTTGGTACGCACATTTACTATGGGATGTTTTTGTGCATTTTGCCATTAAAGATTCACTTTTTAAATATTTTTATGGGTACAAAGTTGAACTTGATCAAACATTGAAGTAAATTTTGAAGTTGACATTCTGCATACCATAGTTCGGCGTGTCTGTACTTACCATAGTTTACATGTACATATAGGATCTTTATGGTGTATGTTGAGTATACTAGAGCTCTGGTTCGTTTGTGTAACAGATTACTGAGGCACCCATGACATGCAGTGACATGAATTAAAATACAAGAACTTGGACAACTAATATTCGTGATGTTCTGGTTTAATAATTTTCTTCTGCAATGTTGAATGCCATCATACAAAACGTATTTTCAAAATCGTTTTTTGGCTAGACAAGAGTTTTATTGCTAACAACTATACATTACATCTCTTGGCTGATCGAGGCGTTAAAACAGAAATATACAGCCACTTATTTTATTGGGTAAGGCTAGAACTAGCTAAAAAAGGCTGCAAATGTCACCAACGAAAACTGCAGGCCAGTTGTAAGTGCAGAAATGTAATTGTAACGCCAGGGGGCGAAGCTATATATTCTGGGTTTAGTAGCTCGGTCCAAGGATTGTGATGTAGAGAAGCTTGGAATAAAACTCTTGGTTAGCGAAGAAGAACCTCTTGGACCAGGAAGTGGAGTGTGTCATAGATGAAACCCCTTGGATCAGGAAGTGGAGTGTGTCATGGTTGAAACCCCTTGGACCAGGAAGTGAAGTGTGTCATGGATGAAACCCCTTGGATCAGGAAATGGAGTGTGTCATGGATGAAACCCCTTGGATCAGTAGTTGGAGTGTGTCATTGATTTAACCCAATAGATCAGGAAGTGGGGTGTGTCATGGAGGAAACCTCTTGGATCAGGAAGTAGAGTTTGTCATGGATGAAAGCCCTTGGATCAGGAAATGGTGCGTGTCATGGATGAAATCCCATGGATCAGGAAGTGGGGTGTGTCATGGATGAAACCCCTTGGATGAGCAAGTGGAGTGTCATGGTTGAAACTCCTTGGGTCAGGAAGTGGGGTGTGTCATGGATGAAACCCCTTGGATGAGCAAGTGGAGTGTCATGGATGAAACTCCTTGGGTCAGGAAGTGGGGTGTGTCATGGATGAAATCCCATGGACCAGGAAGTGGGGTGTGTCATGGATGACACCCCATGGATCAGGAAGTGGAGTGTGTCATGGATGAAACCCCTTGGATCAGGAAGTGGAGTGTGTCATGGATGAAACCCATTGGATCAGGAAGTGGAGTGTGTCCTGAAAAAAAAGAATCTATCATCCAGCCTGTGTTGAAATACTTACTCAAAAAACAAAAGATGCGGGCAGGTCATCTTGTTTAAAATTATTTTCATGTGCTAATCACGTGTAACCATAATCCACCTGACCATCCAAATCTGACGCCGTTGTGACATATTACATATCGTCATCTCTGCCCACTATTAATCTGATTAAAGAAGAATCCAAATCCTGTTTTACTCCTATCTGTCTACATTCTCGATGAATAAAAGCCGGACATCCATATGTTGGCCTTAGAAGGTTTACCGTAACAATACACGTGAGATTTGTATTGCCCTCATTTAAGTTTAAAAAAGTATTAACTTACTTATAACAGGTCCACGAAGCAGAATGGAGACTAGATCACATTAATTTTCAAAATACAACCAGCACGTTAATCCATAGCCAATACGCTTTCGCTTGCATCGTCTTTTGTCATTATCGAACATATTCTGGTGGTGAAAGATGGCTGCAATTTTGTCGAGTATTCTAGACAGGAATGTTTTTTTTCGGATTTATTATTAAGTTTGACAGCACGACCATCACTATTATCACAATTCCCCTATTTCTCCACATGATGATTATCCACCGACTCCTCCCCATGATCACTGTTGTTACGGTAGATACCAAACAGAAAGAAAACGACCAGCGATTTTATTTATTTACAATATTTATTGTAAAATAATAACAACAATAACAGTGACATACAGTATAGTTTACAATGGCAGAAATACTTTAAGAAATACAATTGAAGGTAAGAGACAAT
>JAVFBX010185480.1:0-13986 GCA_034783855.1 Mopalia kennerleyi | reverse complement strand
AAAGATTTGACTGGAAGGTGTAAGGCGATCACTCTACTAATACTGTTCAATTAGGTCAAGCTAACTGGGGTTCACGAAAGGTCACAGTTGCAGTTGTCCAATAAAAACACGGGTTCGTGGTAAACATCGAATCCAGCCAAAACAAACAGAAGTTGTCCAATTTTCATCTGCATTAATGTTGCACACCGCATATAAACAGGGAAAAATCTCATTCCACTCAATATTTATTTTTTTGCGTGCATGTATCCGTTGGTCATGTTAAAATACGCAGTCGGGAAACTTCGGACCGCCGGTGGAAATCTGTGGCTTTTAAAAACCAGAATTGAAAAGCGATTGTGATTGCGTTAGACCTCAATATAAGCGACAAACAAAACACGGGTAGCGTTTTTGAGATCTGATTTTAATTTGACTGCCGAACGAGCAGGAACAAATTGGAAAAAGTTGTTATTTTGACGCGACTTGCAGATGGTCCATACGACTATTTATTTTAAAGTAAGAGAAAAAATATTTGTGAATAATAAAACTAACAATCACATTGTTGGAAAATAACAAATAAGGTTAACTTACCGGGTGGTGGTTAAATCCATATTTTCTCTGAAACTATATTCCTTTCTTATCACTTTTGGTCATCCATTCTGGAATCATGTACACTACTTAATACTCAAGAAATAAGACACAGTTGACTTCATTTTATCGCGAAAAATGTTACAAAATCATCGTGTTCACAATATAGACACGATGCTATTTCTACTGAATTACCTTGAAGAACTAAAGGACAACATACACCTTTGAAAGAACAGCCGCAGAATCGAGATACACGGATACTACACATCACCTGAATACACGTCTTTGGCTGTAGTAACTTTGCTAGATGGTTCACCTATGGGAGAGAGCTGCATGTTCCTTGACGTCAAGTCCGGTTCAGCGCTAAATCCGTATTTTCCGTAACACTTGACAAATTACCCCTGATTAAATACTGTTCTCAACACTCTACTTCCTAATAAGCGATCAATAAAATAATTACACAGCCGACTAGCGACCATTGCCGTATTTCTTGTACCTTCTGAAGCATTCACCAGTCCACAGCACTGATAGAGCCCGCTTCAAATACACGTCTCACTGCTGAATCTTCAGATTCTGGGACGGTGATCTGCCGTCAGTGAGTGTTGAATAATAACACTGTTACAGACAGCTGATACATAAACCGCACCAATCATTTTAGTGACACCGATGTCAGAATGATGTGACAATGAGGCAAGACAATCATAATTTGTATAGATTATCTCGGAAATCTGGTCACGAGATATTCTCAAAAGCAATTATTGGTGAATACAGTCTGTTGATGTACATGTAAGCTGCTGGAATATGCCGATTAGTGTTTTTCGTAATTTTGTTCAGCGATAACCACTCAAACAATGCAATATTCTTAACGAGACAAAAACAATGAAAGAACAGTAAAATAACAAACATATTGTACCCTACTCAGATGACTCAGCCTGATATTTCTTATATATTTGGTGAATCAGGGTTACACGGTTATGTAATAAACATATAACCTGTAACGACCAAAAACAACTCTCTGAATACATAGTACAATGGCCAGTTATGTCTAACTTGATGTTCTTTGATATGCAAATGGAGCTATTTCTCGTGAATTTTCATCATAAATGTATAAATTGCCCTTCAGTTATAACGAAAACCTGAGATAAATGGACGCCAAAATTCTAGATTTTTGCAATGATTCACATTTAATGCAAAAGGAGATGAACGTCACGTAGATATATATAGAGGTATACCATGATTGCTGTCACTAAATACAGATTAATATAAATGCCATACAATTACAAGTTATGATGCGGTTACGGTCTTGCCATATTACATCAAATGTTCTTTATTCGTCAGGTGTCAGATTTTATAAACTGGTTATATAAAATAGGTCAATTAGAGATACAATTACCTTTAAAGGCCCCCTAGCCGTGGGGTGACCTAATTTTGGCTACTAAACAAAAATCGGCGAGTTTCTGTATTTTTCATGGTTAGACAAAGATAGGAACTTTCTGTTTTTGCCACAAACTGAAAGTTCTGATAAGTTACTTTTCTTTTCATTCAAACTTTAAAATAACCTTCGTTCGAATTTTTGTGTGGCACACAAAAAGTCTTATTTTAAAGTTTGACTTAAAAGAAATATAGCTCATCAATACTCTTAGTGTATGGTAAAAACACAAAGATCATAACTTTGTATAACAGGGTAAAATATATAGAAACTCGCCGATTAAGCCAAAATTAGGTCATCTCACGGTTAGGGGGCCTTTAAGCTATCTTTTCTCTAAGGGTAAAGTCTTTTAATTCAGTAAAGATACATGAGTCATTTCGGGAAAGGGCTTTTGGTTGAAATGAAGACGAGTTTTCGGAAGGAGCAATCGCTGATCCGAGGCCTCCTCCGCCAGCCCCTCTCCTGTGACCGGAGACCCCACTGCTTCATACCGATGCATTTACTCATATTATTAGGATATTTACCCACAAGTCGTTTTCTATATTATAATCTTACGTCTTAACATGTATGTACATGTACCTTTGCACTTTGCAATGACAGGGGGCGTGTTCTATCACTGTACAATTGCACATTATATGCATAAACCCGATTATCCTGGTTTTGGCTTCATGAATTATACATAACCTAGGCCTGCTTTATGGTGTCCTTAGGTATGTATATTCTAGTTGTCGGGTGACTATATACATCAACTTATGTACTTAATTTAAACGTAAACGTCATCAAATAATATAACTTACACAAATATGGACTCTTTTACTTTATCGAAAAGTTGACAATTTGACTGCATATTATACTTGTCTAAAACAAGTCCAAGAAAGAACAATTTGTTTACAAGCTTTTTCCAAAAAAGAAATTGACAGCTAACTAAAAGCGGTTCCGGACCCGATTCTAAATGTTTTCTAATCTGACGTTAACATGTTGTGTCTGTTGATGAAGGGATCTGGTATCGTATCCACTAAAGAGCTTGAGAGCAAGCACAGTTGTTGTGTATATATGTCAATGTTAGTTCGATATAGTGATATCGTATTTATCATTTACTCGGCGTTAAACTGGTGACCACCGCTCCTCTCACAATATTACTTGAATGTCTTCTACAATGATTTTTAACTGCTTTTCCGCCTGTACATACGGGTAATTAAGAATTCTTAATCATTCCTTGCTATACTAAAGACGCCTTGTTATTGCAATCGTGGTATGTTGTCAATGTTACCATGATTTGAGGTGGAAGAGTTTATATTTTTGTTCAAGGGCGTTAGAACGAGGCTCAAAATTAGTAAACTCTGAGAACAGATCAAGAGGGAGAGTATTGGGGGTTTTTTTCCAGAAGATTTATGACTGTACAAAAACATTTGTAATTGTCCTGTGTTTAAACTTGGCCTACTCATACATAACGAAAATGGCATTTTCGGTTAGCCGTTTCAAGCAAGCAAAACGGCTAGCAAGCGAAACAGCCGTTTCAAGCAAGCGGCTAACACCCATTGACTTGGTTTAGGTAATTGATTCGATACGTGATTGGTCGAAACGCTGACTACACCATCACGCTATCGTGTTTCGGGGATAATTTTTAGCAGTTGGGAGATTGAAAAGACTTGAATATTAAAGCTGATTTGCACAAGAAACATCACAACTTTCGGAAGTTCCGGTTGATACAAGGACACTCAGCAGTGGCTTGTATCACAGTGTATGCCTATGTTCTGGTTAGAATGAATGGTTCATGTTGCTGTTTGTTAGCAAAGGTTAGGCATCACCAGAACTAAACTATACAATATCATTTTGCAGTTGCGCCAGGTGACCTGTCCACGGGGGAGATAGTTGGTATCATTGTTGGAGTGGTTTGTGGAAGCGCTGTACTGATCATAATTATAATATGTCTACGGAAAAAAGGGTGAGTAGGTGGATTTTTCTTTGGGAAAAAAAATGATAAAAACAATAATTCTCATGACTGTTAAAAACGTAAAAGTGTATTTAAAATGTCTCATTTTCTCCAGGATTACGGCTTGGCAAACTTTCTCGGTTGTTGGGAAATGTGCTTATTAACTGCAACGCATAAAATAATAGTTTCTGGAAAACGCAAAACGCAAAACGCAAAAGCTATATTGCTAGGTCTAAGTAGTGAACACAGGTGGCGGCCGATTGGCAGAGACTCAGTTCCTGTTGACCTGGTGCCTTCAGAACTAAGTGGCAACATAAAACAAAGCTGTATTTCCGTTCTTCTTTATATGTAAAATCATTCTTAAACCAGATCTTTTTGTGACGTCTTTGCATCGCCTCTTGTCACTGATTGTTGTCAGTGACGTTGAAGGTGGTTTCCTTCATCCATTTGGGCTGGTACGCCGTCATATAAGTGCAATAACCTTAAGCATGGGGGTTTCCTAAAAAACAAACGAACAAACAAAGCAAAACATTTGTGTTAAAGTATGCAGCCGGTTGAAATGTATAGTGATTACCCTCTGTTTACAGAGGCTATCAGAAAGCTGCCTCAGCACCTGTGACGTACCGTAAAGGTTCCTATAAAAGGCCTGACCGAGCTCCGCTAACTACTAAAGATAAGGACCCCTCCCCGCTACCTGGCGGCGGCGATGAGCATTTCTTCTACGACGAGCCCCCGAGGTAATTGTGAGCAGAAAGAATTACGTTAGATGCAGATAGTCACTCATTTACGAAACTGAAAAGCGTGACAGTGTGAGAAAAAAAATGTATATCACATCTGCCGCGAAAAAGATTGCCTTCGCAGTTTGAAGTTTTGTTTGTTTGTTTGTTTGTTTCATTTATTGGGGTTTAACGTAGTACTCGTGGGTATTTCACTGATATGACGACAGGCTGTCCATTTCACACTGTTCCATGTCTAATGACGATGGAAAACCGAGAGGAACCTCGTAAAAACCACCCCGCGATTGCCAGAGCCACAACGTGTGACTCACTCCTATACCTGCTGGTCGATAGACGGACTCCTGTGAACAGTAAATTGGAGTAGTATTGGTAAGCGCACTTGCTACCAATAAGCCACGGCTATGGGCCCTTGCAGTTTTAAGGACGATAAAATTAATATCTGCATAAGAACTATCGTTTGATGAGGGTGGTGTTAAAGTCACCAGACTTGACATTTTGAATGTGTATTAAATATTTTGGTGAATGAAAAACGAAATCAAATCTTGGTAAATGGTAACCATGACAGAGAATACAGTATAGAAACACACTGAATGCTGTACAGCAGGCCACTATAGCACACAGTATAGAAACACACTGAATGCTGTACAGCAGCCACTATAGCACACAGTATAGAAACACACTGAATGCTGTACAGCAGGACACTATAGCACACAGTATAGAAACACACTGAATGCTGTACAGTAGGCCACTATAGCACACAGTATAGAAACACACTGAATGCGGCACAGTAGGCCACTATAGCACACAGTATAGAAACACACTGAATGCAGCACATTAGGCCACTATAGCACACAGTATAGAAACACACTGAATGCGGCACATTAGGCCACTATAACAGACAGTATAGAAACACACTGAATGCAGCACAGTAGGCCACTATAACAGACAGTATAGAAACACACTGAATGCATCACAGTAGGCCACTATAACACACAGTATAGAAACCACTTAATGCGGCACAGTAGGCCACTATAACACACAGTATAGAAACACACTGAATGCGGCACAGTAGGCCACTATAGCAAACAGTATAGAAACACACTGAATGCAGCACAATAGGCCACTATAGCACACAGTATAGAACCACACCGAATGCGGCACAGTAGGCCACTATAGTAACGCTCAGTAATACCTTTCAGGATTGCGAAACTTAATTTCACGATACCTACCTTCGCGCTTTGGCCTTTATGGAATAATAAATAAGCTACTACATATTAAAACTCCTAGAAATTTTCTCGACCTATTATTCCGTAACTTATTCATTTTGATATTTGGCTTTGACTCAAAACATTTTATTTAAATCAGAAAAAGTCCATTCCTCAATAACTTTTCTCAAAACATCTACTCATTCCCGCCCCAGGGGTTGACAAAGTAGAGTTGTTATTAAAGGCTCTATAATAAAAGGTAAACAAGGAATATTATAATACAATATTTCGGTTTATTCCAAAGGCATTGTCAAGAAAACCATTGTCACTATTTTATTAACAATTGGGTTAAAATAATCAAAATGCATCCATATATAACCTACTGAGTTTGAGCGCTTCTATTCGTGTAATTGCCCTAAAGTGGATTTTGAAGTAGGGCTAAATGGTGAATGTAGTGGACTTACCGGCCTAGTACAGGTTAATATCCTAATCGAATAAATTCTGTATCCTTTTATAGGGTAAACATGCTTAAAAAGTTGAAGTTACAGAACCGGTAACTAAAATTGCAAGTCTTCAGTGCGGGTGTATTTCTGTATTTTAAACAAGGCTAATGGGCGATTTCAAGTCTCGTATGACATATAAAATGTATCAGGAAGATCTGTATATCAAATATTATTGGACGGAGCTAATTGAACCCATAAAAGCTGGTCATTTAAAAAAACAACAACATAGGTACATGCACTCTAACTCTGTATCTCTAAATAACGCTACATTGTATGATAGACTATTAGAGATACAGAACTCGTCATATAATCCAAATATATACTTTATAGGAATTGTAATTTTACTCAATTTTATACATTTGTTTCGTATCTCTAATTTTTATTCCGTTAAAAAGTGTGTATTATATATTATATTATTAATAACATTTAAATAGTTTTGATTTTCGGCAAGATATTCTTGTCTGCAATTGAACTGTTTACATGCGTGTCTATCAATTGTTCGGCAGGAAGTTGGATCCTTCAGCCCTAAAAACGTTTGGAAAACGTCAAGAAACATTGCTGCCGGCAGCGGATCTTTCTGAGCCGGCTTCAATTGACGGCGACAACGCCTCAGCAAAAGACGGCGGAGAAGATGATTACATCTATGATGAAGTCTTCGGGACCAGAGGAGGGTTCGAGGATCAGATTACCAAAGCATCAAACAAAGAGTTATCCTCGCCAACAAGTGAAGAGTTACCGGACTTGATTTTCCGGGATGAATTTGATTTTGATGACGATCCATTTAGTTGACTTCCAAACCATCATAACGTGACTTTGTGATTGGACTTACTGATGACCTCCTGGGAGTGTATGCGGAATTCAGAATTCCATAAGATTGTGTATGGAGCAATATTGTGCTGGACCTTCGCTGTTATAAGAGATGTCCATAACAGAACTCCTGTAATATTAACCAGCGACCATTGACTGAGTTTATTTACACCCTAAACCGGAAGTAACATTGTTTAAAGAGATGTCCATATAACAACAATATATAATACCAAGCAAACCAACAAATGACATGAATTTTCATTCAACCTAATTAACCCATAATTAATATCATATTTTACATTCCGTTACATCCAACAGTTCGAGTATGAATATATTAAGAATTTGTATATATAAATCAGAAATATACAACGGAAATCATATTTTACCATATACTATACAGACCCAACGCATATAAAAAATGAAAAATGAAAAATGAATTGTATAAGTAGTAAAATAATTACAGTAGTAATGACATAATCGTTATCACCAATTTGTTTTTAAATATTAAACTATATATACCCTTAACGTTGAGACATTTTCTCCCAAATCAAATGATAACTGGGATTAGCCACACTACATTCCTGCTAACTTTGTTTTTCAATTCGTCTGTTTGTGGAGATAGGTGAAACAAACAGCCATTGACGGCTGATCATGTTGACAGTACGACATCACTTATTATCAACATCTTAGACTTACAACATTTAACTGTCTCGCTGGTAAAAATGATTATTTTCATCTAAATATTGATTTCTGGAAAGAATCGAACATTGTTTACCATCGTCCAGGCTGCATTATTAGAGCAATAATATCAGGTTACGTAAACGTCTTCAGCTGCTAAAATATTCCTTCACACTTGCCCGTGTCAATATTTTATTCCATACTTTTTTATTTATTCCATTGTGATATGACGCTTACATGTGTGGTTAATCACAGTTCTCAGACAGGGCTGGGGGTGAAGAAAAACTGAATTATTTTGTTGCAATTTCCGTAGACAGAATACTTACAGAATAAAAATAGATCATTAAATGGTTGGTTTTTATTTATCATAGCATTATAAAGCTCTTTGGCTTTTTTGACGTTGACGTATTCCAACAGTTAATAATACCCACACTAAAAAACTAACAAATTTGAATTGTTTTGATATATCTTTTGTTAATTGAAGGTAGTACAAAATTTACTCATAATTCCGTATATCAGCGGCCGACCTATTCCCGTACCCCGTCCAGTATCATCAGCGGGTTGAACGGACAGCTGATGTTGTGTATTGCTTAGCTCGCTGTTAACCAATCAGAGGTCCGAGAAGCCCGGAGCTGGGACCAGGGTTCTAGTAATCAAAACATAAAGTCTTTAGAAAGAATGACTTTCATTGGATACCTCTGATTGCAAATACAGATAATTAGCTGCCTTTTCAACTAGCGGATCAACCTGCCTGAGGAACGGGTATAGGTCAAGCACTGGTTATACGAGCCTGGGTTATATAACAAACAAAGTGCCTTAGAGGCTGATTAGCTAAGCTACTTGAAGCTTCATTACCTTTACCAATAGCAGAACGCTACCATGATTCAGCACATCTTCCAATGCATAACATATCCTTGGCCTTATCCTGACTTAAACTATCTTATTTTCTTCCTTAAACACTTTTGGGTTAGACCGACCCATAAATAACCACATGACGTCCATTTTCAGATCAAAATCGATCATTTCTCAACATTACCACACTCGCTTAAAATGTCTTCCCGTGGTAATTAGGTCATACGTATTCAATGTTATTTGTTATTATGGGGCAGGCCATATTTCTAAAGTGTCGGTACAACTTCATGCCGTATCTCTATTGGTTGTATATACAACTCAATAAAGATACGTATTCGCATCTAGAGGCTGATGAGAATAGTTGAGAAAACAGTCACTTGCACATACATTTTTATTTCTGTTTGATATCACAGTAAAAGCACTAGTTTGTAATACTGGCATTTAGAAGTTAAGGCATTTACATACGTCTAACAAGGTTTGGATTCTTAACTTCTTGGTTTTATTATGTAAAGCAAAGCCTGAATAAGGCAGTGCCGATTTCTAGCTGAGGAAGATAACCATTACGCTTCGGAACGGTGCTAGTATATTCCTTGAAGCGTGCCAAAATCCCAAAGGTGAAATATAATTGTTTCATTTTAAGGCGAAATTGTGTCGGGAAATATCAGACCCTGAAAAGATCATCAATGTTAATCCGTCAATGGTGTTTCCCTTCCTGCAAATAATAACATATCGCTGTTTTTTTATGATGATATATTTTTACTTTGAAGATTGATATATTATAGTCGTGTGTTTTAGAAATAATATATTCGCCTGTTACACGGAATAACCCAGAATCTTAGATGATATGGTCAAAAACATTTGTTTAATGCATTTTCGCACTATTGAAAATAAGACAAATACGGCACATCAAATATCCGGTTAGTTTGCCATTTCTGAAGGTTAGCAGCTAGGGCCAAAAATCACTCCCAATTCAATTCGACTTGTGCTCACGGATATATATCTTTTAGGCATGTTTAATTATGAATTTTGCGTCACGGACTAGGTCTCCCGAAGCAGGGTGAACTTTATATTGAAAACCTCCGTGCGTATGGTCGTCTGTAGGCCTCTAAGAAAACTCCACGTGGGTTGGGGTTGGTTGGTTGCTTATGATGAGAAACACCCTGTACTTGTTGGTGTTAGGGTTAGGGTAAGATTGCCAACGAGACTAAACACGGTTCTCATTGCCTATATGGAAAAATGCCAGTTTGTCCGTTATGATCTCTCTGTTCCCACGTTTAAATTTGGATGTAGTTGTGATGAAGTTTTCCAGGTTCCTCGGCCGATGGTCTCCATAAGTAAGCTGCATGTGGATTTAGGTGTAAATTGTTGTCCATATTATCCCTGTGCCTCCTAGTTACACAAGACACTATGACATTTCAGACAAATGTTATATTTTGATGTATGTGTTTATATATATATAGCAAATTAAGGGTTGTGCTATGGGTAAAAAGTTTACCTTCAACTTCTATTGTTATGGCAGAATGGGAACCTGAAGCCCATGGAAAGTGTGTTAAGCAGCCCCTGTTGTATCTTAGATATTTGGATGACATTTTTATACTCTGACAGCATTCCAGAGAGGATCTTCATCTCTTCATTGCCACTCTTAATCAGCACGACCTTCACATTTAACTCCAGCCCACCGTTAGCTTTGATAGCGTAGATTTTTTTTAGACGTTACGGTATACAAGGGTCCTAATTTACATATAGGGGGGGTCTTTGGATTTTAAGGTGTTCTCTTAGCCTATAGACACTCACCAACTACTTCATACTCAATCCTTTCATCCTCCACACACCTTCAAGGGGATTATTAAATCACAAGTAATAAGGTTTCACAGAAATTCTAGCACTCTTGCTACCTTCAATCAGGCTTGTTCTATTGCCTTTAAGGCCCTTATCCCAAGAGGATATACTAGGCGACTTCTTAGCTAAATCAAATCCCAAACCCTCAGACAACTGAACAGTTATAAATTAGAACAAGGGCTAGAATCAGCTCTTAAAGAAAATACCACAATCGCCCTGTACCAGTGTCAGGCAGGTCATCAAAATGTATGAAGGCACGATGCAAACTAGATACCTACATAGCAGATAAGGCCTCCATTGTTGGGCAACAAACTAGAAAAGTTTATTATTTGGTAGCCAGTTTGAATTGTGATTCAGAAAATGTGGTATACCTTATAACTTGTGAGAAGTATCTGAAACAATATGTTGGTGAAACCAAAATTCCCCTTCGGCTTAGACCAAACAATCATGTGAGCTCCATTAGGTCCAACCTCATATTCCCAATAGCTGAACATTTCGCTCTCCCTGATCACTCGGTTAAAGATCATTTTGAAATCATGCCGATTGAAAAACACAAATTATTCACTCTGAAAAAGAAACCAGACAGAAGTGGTTAGAAAGAGAGGCTTATTGGATTCAAACTCTTCAAACTTTGTATCCACTGGGGTTCAATTGGGAACCAGGTAAAGGGACTAAAAAAGAAATAATTCCATTTGTTTTCCAATATGACCGGCCAAGCATCCAATTTGCTAGTCTCCTTCTACAGGAATATCAAAATCTTGTATCTAAAATGGCTTCACCTCTCTCATAAAGACCCATTATAGCATACAAGAGAAACAAAATTCTGAAGGATCTACTGGTTAAGGCAAAACTTCCTTACGTATCGGACAGGTTATAACACTCATTCTTTACATACATATTCATTGGTTAATCTCTGTACCTCTGAAATACTAATTTGTAGACTGCTGTATTCATAACCCATGTCGAATATCTTGTTGGCTACATTTTTAACAATATTTTATACATCATATTAATGGTCATTACCTTCTCTCGAGATGTCCATAAGTTACCCATAACAATACTCGAGAGTAAGGTTTATTTAGAAACTTGTCTCTGGAAGTTATCTAGAACATAAGATGATTTATCGATTTTAATTGATCTACATCCCTGTGCCAGTGTGATTGCTTTTAGAAATATATATAACATATTTCGTTGTATAAAAATGCATGACGTTATTCATGTCTAGTGAATTCACAAATGGATACAAAATATCCATTGATACCAACAAAGTATACCAACAAAGATCAAAAAGCCAAAGTAACACATTTGAAATATAAAAGTTTTTAGTGTTGGACTACTAGAATTATATTATTATAATTGAGAACAATCCCATATCTTGTAATATATATAAAAGAAGGCAGATTGAACTCCTGGGACCGCATTGCATTCAGCGCCACCTGGTGCCGAAATCGGCAGCGCTAACCCCCATTGACCGCGCTTCAATGTGGCTAAGAAGTGGGAATAAAGGGAGCATACTCTTCGGGGGCGCTGAATATAATGGGATCCCAAATGATCTGTTTGCTGACATTTTACAGTACACAACTGCATTTAAACGTAAGATATTTATGAGGTATAAAAATAAACAGCTTGTTTGCAATGGAAAATGGTGAGTTACAGTGAAAGAAAATGTCGCTTGTTAGTTACAATAAAGATAAATAAACAAGTAACAAGTAGCATTATTCCCAATGATGAGTTTCACAAAGTAAGGTAAACTTACAACTCCAGTAAAAGATACACATGGATACATGGTGATTCAATATTTCGGTTTATTTCATTCTTGACAATGATTTTAAAATAAACCGAAATATTGAATCAACACGTATCCATGTGCATCTTTTATTGGAGTTGTAAGTTTACTCTACTCTGTGAAACAAGTAACCAATCGGTAAATAGCCATACACGTAAAACAAACTTTCTAACCGGAATTACAAGTTTTGTTCCGGTCTTGTAAACTTCAGATGTACCTACCTAGTTTTGGAAACATCAATGAGTAGAGGAAAATTATAATAATAAGCTAATGAAGCATTCTAAAATATATCTTTAAATAATCGTGTTTTTAAAAAGACCACCTTTGTAGGTCATATCCTTAAATAGTATATCATTTTTGTTAATTTACGTCACTCATTTGCGCCATTATTTAATTGATTTTAGACTTATTCCAGTCCTCTATGGTTTAATTATTTTATACAATAATTGATCATGATATGTATCGCTAATTTACCTGTGAATATCAAACCAAAAACCGATCAGTCATAATCGTTTTTTTCTTTTTGCAATATTATATAAGTCTTACGTGTAAATAATTTTAAAAGTGAGATAAAATAGGGAAATGTCGAGTTATTAATATATTTTTATAAATTAAAACCTAGAAATCTGAAGGTCAATATTATTACTTCTATATATGTAATGCGATTTTTTTTCCCCATTCTGTGCATTTTGTTTAACTATAATGTTGTGAAAAAAAGAGAGTTTTTCTATGAACGTTTATAGAGCTACTCAGTGATTTGACACAACGCAAGATATGTTTACATGTATATAATCAACAATTACCGTTCTAAAGGGCTGAAAAAGTATTAATTTGCTTTACCAGTACAGCCTAGTCGCTTTATATGTTGAAAAATCGACCTGGAGGGTGAATAGAGGCATGCTTGGTTTCAATTCTTAAAGGGTACTATATATATAACCACGGTCGCCGGTTAATCCCTTGCAAGCGACAACGGTACTGAACTGACTGACAAAATTAAGTTAAACTCAAATATATAATTTAAAAAAACAACAAAAAAACAATAAATAAATCGGGTCCTTTCGGGTATAAACACTTGGGCGTTTAATGAAAGGTAGAATTACGAATGGATACAAAATTGAATGATTAGGTATTTAAACCTGGTCACCGGTCGCCGACTCAACGATATTTTTGTTAATATGAGGGATACCCATATAAAGATGTCAACGTAACAAATTTTAAATAATTAAACCGTACCTGTAAATATGCATTATTTATACGTATTTGACTAAATTTTCTCCTCGATAGAAATTCTATAACCTTTTTGAATCAATTTATTTAACCGTTTTTTTTTCATTAAAATAATAATAAGTGAGTTATAATTAAAAACGAACCGTCATCACATCTTTTAATAAATATAAAAGCAGGAGTATACTATCACCACGAGAATTCATGGGAAGAACGGTACAGGGAGGGTTAGCAGTCGGTGTTGAAGACTATACCTAATTTATGTGCTATAAAAGCTGTGACGAAGAGTAAACTATCCCCACGCAATTTCATGCGAAGAACGGTATGGACGAAGAGTATACTATCACCACATGGCTTCATGGGAAGAACGGTAGCCTATAGGGAGGGCTAGCAGTCGGCATGGAAGACTATACCTAATCTATGTGCTTT